>CM021103.1:453391033-453573054 GCA_007115665.2 Sequoiadendron giganteum | reverse complement strand
TGTTGATTGATGCTGAGCTAGAAGGCGAGGTCGGGTGTTGATTGATAGTAAGCCAAAGTTGATAAGTTGAAGCTGAAAGCAGAGAAATTTGATAGAGATCATATCAAAAGATCAAATGATCGACAGATCCATGATCAATGAGGTTGGTCAGAGATCAGACAGTGTGTGTTCGAGCAGTATACGCAGAGCATTGTAACCGCGAACACTGAGACACTCAGAACCTAGGTAGATGTGAACCTGAGGTGGCCGCTAGGTTGTGTCGGCTAAAAGGTTGGCTGTGCAAATGGGTTGAAGAGTTGAAGGGAACCTTCACTGTATGTCGTGTGAAGACATTGTAACAGTGGAAGGTTGGAGATCTATGTTGTTGCATGTATTTCTCCAAAAGAACAAGATGTAACTCATGTAATGGCTATGAGGTTGATATTGTATTGTAATGGTTTAGTTGTTGAATAATACAATGGCTCTATCTTTTGGAGTGTGGGGTTTTTTACTTGAAAGGGTTTTCCCCACATAAATTTGTGTGTTCATTTGTTTATTTGTTCATGGTGTTGAATCTGGTTTAAGTTTGCATGTGCTTTTCTCAGAAGGATCAATGGGGGAGAACTATTGTGCCTGTTTTCGCTTTATGGCATAGTTGTTAGTGCTTCTAGAGTGATTTAGAAATTAAAGTCACTGAGGAACTACTGGTTTTAGAATTTAAATCTAAAACTTTCTCGTACGGTAACCCAAACAAGTAGGGTTAAGGGTTATGTGTATAGAGTTTAGGGTTAAGGGTTATGGGTATAGATTTTAGGGTTGATGGTTTAGCATATAAGCTTTAGGACCTAGGGTTGATGGAAAATGTTTAGGGTTGAGGGTATATGGTGTAGTGTATGTGGTTGAGGGTTTAGTTTATAGGCTTTATGCCCTAGGGTTGAGGGATAGGGTTTAGGTTTGAGCGTATATGGTTGAGGTTTTAGTTTATAGGCTTTATGCCCTAGGGTTGATGGATACGGTTTAGGTTTGAGTGTATATGGTTGAGGGTTTACATGCTCAGATTTTAGTCCCTCGGACCCTTTCACAGGAGTATAAGGTTTGCAGGAGTTGGAGTTTATATGGATTTAGGGTTTTATTATCCCAGGAGCTTAGGAGGGCCGAGGTTTGAGCAAGGTTTAGGTTATTAGAAATTACTCTGGGAGTTAGGGTTGGGGTTGGAGTGTATGAGTTTTGGGAAAAGCCCATGACCCTCTTTATACAGGTTTTCTGGGTTGAAATTATAGAGGTTTATGAGAAATGCATAGTGCTTGGGTCAAAGGAGTTGAGGGATAGGGTTTAGATTTTAGGGTTGAGGGTTTAGGGCATAGGGTTTAGGGTTTAACCTATTGGCTTTAGGATGTAGGTTTGAGGGATAGGGTTTAGGGTTTAGGGTTTAGGGTATATAGTTGTAGGTTTAGGGTTTAACCTATTGGATTTAGGGTGTAGGGTTGATGATATACGGTATCTAGGTTTTAGGGTTATGGTTATAGAGTTTAGGGTTAAGTGTATATGTGTTAGGGTTAAGTGTATAGGGTTGAAGGTTTAGGATTGAGGGGTTATGGGTATAGTGTTTAGGGTTAAGTGTATAGTGTTTAGGGTTAAGTGTATAGGGTTGAGGATTTATCCTATAGGCTTTAGGGTTTATGAAAGGGTCTAGGGTTGAGGCTATCTATCTCTCTACCTAACTCTCACTACTTGCCTCTCCCTTGCCTACCACCTTTCTCCCTCCCTCTCCATCCCTATCTCACTCTTTAAATACATTATAAGCCCAAAACTAAGCAAAACACGTACATGTTTTGTTAAGTTAAAAGCACATACATTTTTTGTTAAGTTAAAAGAATGTACATGTTTTGTTAAGTTAAAAGCACGTACGCGTTTTGTTAAGTTAAAAGCACGTACATGTTTTGTTAAGTTAAAATAACATACGTTTTTTTGACATTATAGGTATTTTTAAGTGGAGGCCAAAGTGCAAACACTTAAGTTTAGGGACCAATAACACGTAATTTTTATGGAAACATAACATGTACATGTTTTTGACATTATAGGCAGTTTTAAGTGGAGGCCAAAGACAAATACTTTAAGTTTAAGGAACAATAACATGCACATGTTTTCTTTAGTTTAAATGGATTCCTAATGGCCAAATAATCACATGATAGTAATGTTGATGGTCCAACTGCAACTATTTCCTCTTTTGTGTGACTTTGTTTGACATTATAAGAGATCTTTCTTATTTATTTAAGTTAAAATGATTGAAATACATTGAAATTTGACAATTAACTGATTGTTGAATGTTTTTTTTTTGTATAACATTTTTTATTTTCAATTTTTATGATTATTTCATATTTTATTGATAATTTGTTAACTTGGTTAAGTAATTTATCATTTAGATGTCAAGGAAGAGTAATTTTTTTAAGTAATTTCATATATGTTTAAGTAATTTATTTTTGTTTAAATCACAATATTTATTAACATATATTCATAATTTTTTTATTTAGCAACAACTAATATTAAAATGGGAAGGAATAAGTGAGAGCCACCCAAACAACTTAAGGAAAAAAATTAAAAATAAAGGGAGTGCATGAAAAGACTACATCAAATGAGAAAAGTTGGAGAAGGTACACCATCTATACTAGTTGATATTAATGTAGAATAATATATTGAAACACCTATTGAGGATAGAAATGATGGATCAAATTTACCAAATTCAAACCAAGAACAAGTTCCAATCATCACACCTATTGAGACAAGGAATGATCAATCACATGCACCAAATATAAACCAAGAACATACACCAATCATAACACCTAGAATTATTCATAAAAGACCAAAGTATCTAATTGGCATAGATGAAAATATTTTGAAACCAATGCCCGACAAAATTCTCAATCACACTTGTAGAATAATGGCTAATAAAATATGGAAAAATATTTTGAGAGCTTAAGTGAGACAGGAAGGTGTCAATAGTTTGTTGAAATGATTAAAAATATTAATTTTAGAGACAATATGAGGACTACTGCAATAAATCTAACTAGTGTGTATCAATCAATAGGTTCAACCTCGCACACTAAAGATAGCAATGTTACTTGGCATGTTCTTACATCAACTATAGTAAGAAACAAAATGAAAAAATATTGTTTGATTACCAAAACAAGTAGGTCACTAAAAATAAGTAGAACACTATTAAATTCCATTGGGAGACGTGAAACAATTGAGGATCCTAATAGTAATTCTCTATGGGCATTCTCGGGTAGACTTTCACACAAAGACAAGGTTGTTGTTGATGCATTAAGAGCATTAATTATTATTTTTTGGCAAGATAACACAAGATTTTCACCCAATCAAAGAGATGTTGTTAGAAGGAGAATAGGATCTTGAAATCGTGAACCACATCCTAAACACTTTATGGATATGACTCAAACATAATTTTATGAAAATTTTATTCAAAGTTATAATTATTCAAAGGTTTTTTGAAATGGTCAAACCTTTTTATGTTAAGATAAATCATGCATGCGCTACATGTTTTGTTAGGATGCATATTGAATTTTCCATGCATTATGATATTTATCGTCATATATGTGTTTTTGATAAGATAAGCAACATTTACAAGGTGTTGTACCCTTCACATAGGAGCCCAAAGGGCCAAAAAGAAGCTAGTTCAAAACATAATGTGAACTAGGAGAAATACAAACAGAGACAACTAACCAAAATTTGTAGGACAACAAACCAGGATTAGACAACCCTAGAACCAGAGGGGACTAATCTGACTCCCTGAACCCAAGGCCATAAAGAAGCAACGGACTTGGGGAGTCCCTTCTTCTTCCTCAACACAATCGACCAAGAAGACTCATAAATGAAATCCACCGAGCGGGGCGAGGTGAACAAATCCCCAACAACCACCTCGAGTGAGGAGCCACCACATAGCGAGGGAGACGGTAGTGAAGAAGAGGAGACCAGAGCGATCGAAGTACCAACAAAGGCTCTGAACAAGGGACGAGCAAGAACCAACTGAACAACGATAGGAAACTGAGCCAGCAAAGGTTCAGCGGAAGGGGTAGCTAGAAGAGGAGCCAAGAAGGCTCATGCACAAGAGGAGGAACAGAAGGATCGCCCTCCTCAGAGGAATCATTTGAAGAGTCTAAAGAGGGAGAACCAATCGTGAGGTGGTCTAAGAGAGAATTCTTCCACTAAGTAGCAGCACCCTTGCAACGAGCAAGAGGGAAACCAGAGGCCAAATGACTAGTAGAAAAACACCTCCTACACCAAAAGGGGAGGCCCTCATAGTCCAGTAGTTGTGACCAAGGTATGTCCATCACCATCAAAACCGCATCACCATGGAGGGGTTTGGAGATATTCAAATCAACCAAGATACAGGGCATCGTAGTATGCCCTAGATCCCGAGACTTTGAGTCCACCTTGAGAAAGAATCCAATGGAGTTGCCAGTAGCTCCCAAAACTAGAGAGGGAGATTTGGTAGACGGACCCAAACTAGTCTAATATTCAGCGATTCAATGAGAGGATTGAAAGAGCGAGATCAAGGCCTGATGGACAATGAATGGATACCCCACATCCACCCCCTATCCAACACACAGTCCCTCCTTGCTAGGGAGGCAAAGGTAGCAAAGAAAAACCCTATAGCACTAGGATATAGCTCAATCTACCTAGAGACAATGGGCTTCTAAGAAATGGAAAACCACTCATGGAGATCACGAAGGGAGGGCCACAAGCTATTAAACCTACAAACCACACCCTGCCTCAAATAGAAATCCTCATTTTCAACCACTTCAAGACCACATACAAAAACAGGGGAAGCCTGGGCACAGGACAAAGGATGAACCCAAGCAAGAGTAGGAACAGAACGAGCACCATCCTTAGACACCGCCTCAAAGAAAGACTTCCAATGACCACCCAAAGAAACCTTCAAGTTAGGAACTTAAGCAGGAGCACCAGAGGTAGGAGCATTTGGCACCTTAGGGAGAACATAGGGGACAACAACACCCACACCAAGCAGTGTTGCATCCACGCCATTCACCAACAAGGAAGAACCAAGGATAGGAGGAGCCCCAACAATGTATCCCCCCCCCCACCAAACTCATCGAACAACGGCACCAGAGCAACCACATCCCCGACTTCATTTAAAAGATCTGCCCGAAGGGCATTGCGTGTGCAATTCTCGCTCCCGCAGAGCCCTCCGTTTAGAGTAGAAGGGACAATAGCCTCATCCACACCTATTGCCGACCCAACACCCAAAGAAGAACCCGCATGAAAAAATGCAACAACACCATTCAAACTCAATTGTCATAAATGTGTTACTTTGTATACTAATGACATGTTTTGTAGGAATGTAGTATAGAAGTCCCTCCTAAATCATCAAGATATTTTATTTCAAGTGTATTATGTAAAAGATATGATGGCCATTTTTTTATAATAAGTCGTGTTTGAAATGATCATGTTTTACTTGTGGTGGTTTGCAACATTTACAAAAATGTGTGCATTTAGAGAGCACGCATGAAATCGGAAAAAAACTAGTTGCTTTTGGAAAATACAAACCAACGACATATGGGGTTAACGATGGAAAAGAGTGAAGAGATGTGAGTTAGTGAATACAAATGTTTTTGTAGCTAAATTTATGATGATTTTTCAAGAGAAAATAGTTAGTCGGTGTCGTGTCATTCTAATCTCTTGCACTCCTCACTATTTTGCACCTCAACCTCTTATACAAAATTTAAAATTAGATACTATGACAAAGTCAAAAACTATAAAAATTATATAAAATTATATATATATATATATATTATAAACACGCATGCAACTTTCTGGTAGTCTTTCTCTTCTTGCCTATGACACTCGACATCATCAAGAGATGTTTTTCCTCGCACATGGGTGTTTACATTCAACTAAAACATAACAAAGACATATTTATCAATTACTTTTTATAGGTATACTAATATCAATTGACACAAACTACATTATTAAACATATATATTCATACTCGTGCCTGAGTTAAGCACATTGATGAAATTATTGCACTAATGCCAACTTCCAAATTTTCTCTTATGATAGGAGGTGTGACTATTGTATTCATCAACTAAAAAAGCAATAATAGATTAAAATAAAAAAACACAAATATATATAAAAAACAAATTTAAAATTTGTAAAAACAAACTTAAATGTGTTATAGTGTACTTGTGTAAATCTAATGTCATAAGCATCCATGGCAACATGTGTACTAGATGGTGGTGCAATGCTCACCTATTCAATAAAAAGTTGTATTTTAAAATATTGAACATTATTTTGAATACAAAGTATTATTTTATTTTGATATATTATACAAATTTTACCTTTGATATAGATGCAGGTGTACAATTTTTTGTAGGAAATATTGATGATGTACCACCCTCTAACATTACACCCTGAAATGCATAATGTATGTATTAGTTTAATTTTCAATTTTATAATTAAAAATATAATTACATTTACAAATTGTAAGTATTTAATAGATAAAATGTTATAAATTCAAATCAACATACATGCATTTAACCAACATACACCTCATTCAAAAACTCATATGCCATCATCGCATTATCTATGCACCACCCTAATGGCCCATGCTACTCCCATTAAACTTACACTAATAATGAAAACACATGGGATGTGGAACCATCTGCACCCTCTGCATCACGATCTCTCCCAATGCATAGATTACAACAGTTTGAGCATATATGAGAGCTAAGGGAACTAGAGTTAGATGGTTAATTTGTTGCATCATCGTGTGAGGGAAAAGGTTGGGATATCTATGTGACATACTCTATAATGGTTTTTTTCAAGATAGAAAATGCATGGAGAGTCTACACCTCCATACTCTCCCTAATGGCTACTAGAATTGTCACATGATAAATAGGTTTTTGTGCTAGTGTTCTTCAATGTTCACAGTTATATACTTGACAAGCTCTTGATCTATGTTGGGCAGAGCCTCCACCTCTACCCTGAAACTCTCTCATATCAAAATAATTGAGAATTTCATGAAGGATAAACTCACAATATAGTTTTCTAAGAAAATAGAGTGGAACTTCATAATTATTACATGGAGGTTGGTCAAAGACCATCCACCACCTATGGAATAAAAAATATTTCTTACCTCATCATGATTACACCAATGTATTGGAAACATCTTTGAATTTGGAGGAATAGGTTCATTGGTTCTAGTATCCATAAAAAAAACACATACATTTATTTCATTATGTCTTTCCTTTTCACTTGATCATATGGCAATTTTGTTGCATAAAATTGATGACATGAATCTCTATAAGTTTTCCATTGATTTATTTGATTTGTAACTGTGTCAACATTAGTTCCAATGCTAAGGCAAGGGATAGGTGATGTTGGTTTGATGTCAAACCCCTCAATTTTGAAACTAATTCAGAAATTACAACATTGTTTTGTTCTAGATTCCTTGACAAATCCTCTTGGCTTTCTCTAGGATTTTTTGGAAGGGTCGGAGGAGGGTCAGGCATCCTAGGGTTTTCCTCAAACATTTCATCATTTAAATTTGGTTGTGACTCGGGGTTTATATAATCTGTAATAAAATTTTATAAAACATGAACTTGACAAAAAAAAATCCATTTTTCAAATGCAAACAAAATTTAAATCTAATGCACAAAAAAAGAGCACTTGCATCTTCTTTGGCATGGCATTTTGAAGCTAGGTTGCAAATGGAAAAAGCACATTCGTGTTATTCTAGGTTGAGGGCGAGAAAAACATTGTTGAAAACGTAGGTCGCGGGTGAGAAAAATGAGCAAATTTTTTTATAACTTTATTAAGCAAAATGTGCATGTATTTTTCTTTCATAAAAACAAATACATGTTTTGCTCTCATAAAAACACGTACGTGTTTTGAATGTTAAAAAATGATCGTGTTTTTAATGCTAAAAACATGAGTGTGTTTTGTATTCAAAGAACACACTCATGTTATGGCTTGTACGTGTTATTTGAATTTCTTCATAACATGAGCATGTTCTACTCATTTTTTGGTATTTGGCCACTTTTTTGTGCCCTGTCTTGATGCACATGCCCTATGAGAGAATAATCTTATTCTATCAAAGAATACAAATAATAAATTACAATGGGTTGATTGAAATGAATTAAGAATACAAAGAAAACCTCTTGGTATAAATGTAGACCAAGGTGAGACATAGGATTATAGAAGATTATGACGTGTCTTAATCATATGACTTAAGATATAAAATGATAAGTATCTTATGTGTATCTTGAGTAAACTTAAGTAATTATTGTGAATATGACCTAGGTGATGAACCAGTTAGATAAAACACCATGTTCAAACCAACAACAATGAAAAAAGAAAGAAAGAAAAAACATGCATTTTAAAACCAAAATAGAGAAGTGGGAAGATGTATAGTTGTAAGAACAAGTTGAACATGAAGATGTAGAGGAGGAAGAAAGTTCAAAATAATAGCATGATCCTTTTAATATACTCTTAATAAAGTACTACACCCTTAAGAAGGTCCATGAGACAATGGAAACTGATTTCCAAGTATAGCCTGCCAAATTTTTGTTGTGTATTTGACCTATCTTGTATTAATAATGAAACTAAATTTTTGAAGGAAGGTCTTTCTTCAAAGGAGCATGAGTCTTCGATGAAGGCCATACAAGAGGAGATGATGGCCTTGAATAGATATGAGACTTGAAATTTAGTGGATTTGATCGAAAAAAAGAAACCCATTGGATGCAAGTGGATATTTAAAAAGAAATTCAAAAAAAATAGATAATTGAAAATGTATAAGGCTAAACTAGTGGTGGAAGGTTACTCTCAGGTTCAAGGGGTTGATTTTGGTAAAATATTTTTTCTATTGCTAAACTTACTTAGATATTAGATCCCTACTTTTGTTGCTTGTGATTTTGAAGTAGAACAAATAGATGTTAAAATTAATATTTTAGATAAAGACCTTGAAGATGAAATTTATATTAAATAAGAAAAATACATATGTACCCATCTCTAAACATAAACACAGTGGCATACTCCAAAAAGTCTTGTCATTGAGATTAGGATGAAGTTACAATTATGAGATATCCTTGGTTGTGATCATTTTATCTCATATAGAAGTTGTATTCAAACGTATCATTGGATGATGGTGACAATGGCATATGAGTTCCAAAAAGCTTGTCATAGACAGGTCGAGATGAAATTACAGTTAGGAGATTTTATTATAAGAGTTGCAAAGAATAATGCTATGAAGTATATTAATTGTCCAATGCCCCAAAAATAATTTATGAAAATTCTTTAATGTTGGTTTGTTAGCATGAGATTTTGTGAAAAATCATTTTTCCTGAATGTATTATCCATACCATTGTTCTGAGACTGGCTGAATACCCAGCAGGTACTGCGTTGGGCAGGCTTAAATGAGGCCAGCAGACCCATTTCAAGGACTCGTGAGTCTAGCCAAGTCTTTTTGAAGGTCCTTTGAACTTAAGTTGGTGTCCACATCTTTCTTAAATTCTGATTAATTTGGTATGGATTTGATTATGAAATGATCTAAATGTCTTGGATTATTCAGATTTCAACACAATGCCCTAACTCTGCTATTCAAAAGTGTGTAGAGTTCAGCTTATCAAGAATGGAAGAAGGATTTGTCTTTCATTGTTTTTGGTAAAGATAATATTATTTATACTATGCAGAGATGTGATTAAAAATTGTGTGAAAAAAAAATTATAATTATTTAGAGGCTAGAGTATAAATTATGGATAATTATGGAATTATGAGGTTAATTTGAGTTTTTTTTGGTATTTTTTTAAAGAATGGAAATTCCTCTGAACAAATATTTTGGTTTCAATTTTTCTACTTCAAAAATAAAAATAAAAATGCAATTAATGAATAAATTTTATGAGAAATAGTGAATGGAAGGCTATTATTGGTTTGGTCTTTTTGTCTCTAAATTAATCATCTAGATCTCACAAATCATTGACGAAATTTTGAATAAAATATTAACTTTAACTATTTAGGTTCAGGATAGAAGATAAAATCACTACATCAATCCATAAACACAATTTGACATTTCTCATTTGGCAACTAACAAAACTCAAGGCTCCAATAGATAATGAGGATGCTAAAGTTGTCTTGTTAGACAATTTGCCTTCTAAATACGATAATGTTATTTTCATTTTTAGCCAAATAAACTTCCCAAATGCTAGAAGATATGGTTTTAGTTGTTTTAATGGAAGAAAAAAGAACAAATACAAGATTATGAAATTGATTCTCAACATGAAAATATATTATACTCATGAAGCAATGACAAAAGATTAGATACAAAGAAAAGGGAAATTGAATGTTATTACTGTAAGAAAAAAAGATAGCATAACTTGAACTTGTAGAATTCAAGCCAATGATGTTCTCAAGGAGAAACTCAAAGACAAATCAAATCTAATTAATTTAGAGGTAAAGGATAAGGATCCGCCAAATGCTTTTGTTGAATTTTGTTTTGAAGATGTCAAGGTATTTTGATCCTTCACTATTGGAAGTTTGTGGCACCAAATGTTAGAGGATTTTCATCATCCCAAGCCAACATCTCACTTAAAGATGGTGCTTTGTATGAGAAACATATGTTTTTGTTTTCTTTCTTGATGTTGATAGTATTGAAAAATGCATATATTGTGAAATTTGCTATTTGAAAATAGGAAGGGATCTAGGATAAACTCAATACGAATTGTTGTGCAAATAGTTTAAGAGTATATGGATCTTGGGAATTATATTCTTATGAGAATGGTAAGACATGAATTGTTATCCAATAATTCAAGAGTTCGAGGAGGTGGTAATTTGGAAACTCAAAAATTAAGCTTGGAAACTACATCCTTCCATGGGTTACAAGCCTCCTTTATGGAGCTCAAAAAAAAAAACTTCTAAAAAATATGTATTTGTATTTTCAATTAACATGTTTTGTTGTATGAAATGTAAAAACCTTAAAAGGGGGTGTTGAAATATTAAGGGTTACATTTCAATAAAGCCGGCTTAATGAATTGTAGTTTATTATTGTTATTCAAATAATTAGTTGCATTCTTTTAGGTTAGTAGTTGGAAAGGAAGTTATGTTTGTAAGACTTTATAAAAGGTATATTGTGATTGTTATTTGTATGTTCTTACTATGCAAATGTAGATGCCCTTTGATTTTCCATTATTTTGTTGTCCCTATTTCTATCACATTTTGGACTTGGCCCTCAACAGTAAGTTCTGAAAACATTTAGACACCAAAAGAAGAGATGAACATTTCAAGTTACCTATAGAGCAATCTTATAACAGCAGACAAAAAAATGTAGGATTCAAGAGCTTATATTTTATGGTGATGATGACTACTACTACTTTTAACATCCATAAGATCAAATTAGTTTGTAAAACCTAAGAAATTCTATAGTAAAAAAATTATAAGAAGATGATCAGAGGAACCTTGAAATAGCAACTTGCGGAAACATAACTATAAAATACATGCAACTATGAATAAGAATTATAGTGTGGCTGATTATGGTGTTCCTTTACATTTTAGTACTTTGTAGTTTTGTACTAAGTATTTTGTGTTAAAATATACTTTATTTAATTACAAAGAGTCATGTCTCATATAAGATACACACCTGTTCATATATGTATTTAAAGGTCTTTGGATCCATATTTTTCACAACATAGAAAATATATATCAATTTATGCTCTCCAATTTTCTACATGGTATCAGAGCATTATTGATTCCTTGTGCCTATGTGTTTCCTATGTAAAGTTGAAGTGAAGATCTAAAAAAAGCAATGAGAAAGACAAGGATGTTGAATGGCATTTTGTTGAGTGTTTGATATAAGTTTGTTGTGTGTAGAGGAGGACCAAGGTATAATTTGTTGGGCGTAAATCTATTGTGAGATAGATATTTTTTATTATTTGAAAAATTTCCTGCAATCTTTGTGTGAGGAAATCAAGCATTTGAATGTCAAAGTTGCACCAACCAATTTTTTTTTTAGAACTCTCCACCACTATTAGAATTGTTTCATAATGCTTTGATGCATGCTTATTATTAATGTAAATTGTCATACTCCTATCCAAGGTAAATTTGTTGTTGGCTTATTTTTAATAACTTATGCAAGTTGAGGAATTGAAAATCTTGAAAAATGGCATGAGATTTATCTCATTTATATTTGATGTTTGGCGTGAAGGAGAATATTGTAGTCTTTCGTATGAATCTTTGATATCAACCACTGCATATTAAATATTTTGAGGGCATGTAGGACGGTGGTTGATTGTAGCTCATTTAAGGGTCTTCATTGGAGTTATAAGAGTTAATACATTCTTTGTAATCGAAGATATAAAAATATCATTGAAGAGAGTGCATTATATAAGATTTGTGATGATATAGTTGAAGATGTTGCATGGCATTTAATGCTTGAATATATGAATTTGTTGAAGATAGTCACAATTTTTTTATATGGACTTATGTTAATAAGCCATCACAATCAATAGAAAGTCTCAATTTGAGAAGAAAATTGCATGCGATAAAAAAAAAATAAGTGGGAAGAGATTGTAACTTGAGAAGAAAGTGTATTTATATTTGATAAAAAAATGTGACCAGGAAATTTTTTTCACAACATTTGATGAAGTCTAATATTTAGAAATGGAAAATAGGTCTCAAAAGGAAGATATATCAAAACTGAGAGAATAAAATATTTTGTTCAGTCAATCACTCGAAGCTTATGTAAAGGAAAACCAGTGTCTAAAGTCTAAACTTACACTATGTAATGTGTCATGCGATAGAAGTGATTTGTTTTATTCATTAGATGAATTATTTGATAAATGTGATACAGCTAAAGCCTTTTTTGATTAAAAAAAAATAGTAAGGAAGACTAATATTTTAGAATCTACAAATCTTGCTAGTTGTGAAGATAATGAAAAATGATTTTCTTCAAAAAATGGTGGACTTAAGATAATGAAAAGAATGGGATACGAAGGAAAAGGTTTGGGAAAATATGGATAAGGAATTATAGAGCTCGTTTAGCCAATAGTAAGGCTAAAGAATGAAGGTCTTGGATATACTAGGGGAAATAAAAATGATGTTGCAAGTGTTACAAGTTCAAACAACTTATCTAAAGAAATACAATGTATACAATGTTCTCATTGTCATAGGCATGAACATAAAAAAGAGTTGTGTTGGGATCTTCATCTTTGTAGTATCTGTGTATTGAAAAATCATTCTGAGAAATTGTGTTGGAACAAAAAGTGGAAGAAACAACCTCTAAAAGATAGTATACAGATGGATTGTGGAGCGATGAAAAATTGATGAAAATTTGAAGTAGATCATACAGGAGCACTTGGTGAAGGTCTTCCAATAAAGGCGATATCTTGCAAGCTATGCTTAATTCACAGGTTTAAAATGCCCACATGACAAGACTCTCCAAAGAAGATATCCATTATTCAGAACTGCCATACTCTTGGTATCTGAGGAGATAAGGTGAGATTTCTTTGGAAACAAACTTAAGAAAAGCTGGTGTGGTTTTAACTTTTATGCAACTAGAAGTCTAGAACTTCAGAACAATGTTTATTACTTTCTCCATAATGTTGAAACTTTTGTTATGGCTTAACACAATTTTACTTGCAATTGGCTAGAATACAATGAACAGTTCTCTTGCAGATTGTTCAAAACCTAACACCCAAGCACGCAAGAAGAGACAAGGAATAGCTGGTAGAAGAATTATATTCATACCATCTGACTTGGTGCCCTCCTAATGATATAGAGAAAGGCAACAGTTTTTTGATAAAATACACTACTTTACATTAGTTTTAACGAGTCCTATGTGATGTTGCATGCAGCATGCATTTCTATGAAGAGCAGCTCCAAATTTGTCAAGTTCAAACTGGGATTCCAAATATTTAGCATTCTCAAGACATCATTTGTAGAGCATCTCTTGTTCGCCCCAAAATATTCAACACAGATGCTGCAACATGAGACGATGTCAACCCAGCTTCAATCATTTGATCAATCGGAGCCCCATGCTCAATGTAGTGGTCTGGAAGAACCATTGGTCTCCACTGCAAAAGCAAGGCAAAAGAGTATTTAAAACCCAACATTATTAAAGTATTGAAGCAAAACTTACACAATCCAGTTTTAGACAATACTTCCACAAAAACCAGTCTTGGTTTATAGCTTTTTGGAAATGGATAAAGGAACCATTCTTAAGGCCAAAATGAAAATACCTTCAGTTTCCCGTCCAAGAGCCCATCAAGAGCTAAAAACTGAGCAACATGAGATCCAAAACCACCTATTGTTCCTTCTTCAACTGTTATTAATATTTCATGTTCTTTTGCAAGAGATCGAACTAGATCACGATCAAGTGGTTTGCAAAATCTAGCATCGACAACTGTCACCGATATGCCTTGCTCTTCCAACAAATCACTTGCAGCAAGACAACTCTGAACAACAGTGCCATAACCTAGAAGTGCTACTCGATCACCTTCTACTAAAATTCTACCTTTCCCCACCTGCAAACATCTGATAAGGATCAGTAGCAAACAAAGACAACCAAAGCATCAGTTTTCCTGATTACACAAATTCACCACAATATGGGTGACATAGAACCAAAGAATGTTAGTGGTCAGAATCCCACCTCTAATGGCACTCCTTTGTTACCAGGTGGCAATGGCACACCTACTCCATTGCCTCGTGGATATCGGAAGCAACTAGGCCGATCATCTATAGCAGCTGCAGTTGCTACCATGTGAAACAATTCAGCCTCATCAGAAGGTGCCATGACTACCATGTTTGGAAGGCAAGCCAAATAAGTCACATCAAATGCCCCACAATGAGTTGGGCCATCTGCTCCAACAAGCCCTGCTCTATCCATTGCAAATCTGACAGGCAATTTCTGCAGGTCTACATCATGTATAACCTGCCAAGCAATCATAAATGTAAGCTATTTCTGCAATAATTCAAACAGATTCTAAGGACACCAAGAGAAAGACACAAGAACTGAGTCATCACTTAATCAGAAGAACCTGATCATAGGCCCGCTGCAGAAAAGAAGAGTATATAGCACAGAAAGGTTTCAGGCCTTCACAAGCCAACCCTGCAGCAAACGTCACAGCATGTTGTTCTGCTATGCCAACATCAAAGCATCTGGTTGGAAAGCGTTTCAAAAACATATTTAACCCAGTGCCACCTCCCATTGCTGCATGAATTCCTACAATATCCTTATCAACTTCAGCTTCTGCAATCAAGGCCTCAGCAAAATAAGTTGTATAGGGTCGTGTTGCAGCCTTCCCCTTAAATTGCTTGCCAGTGGCAGGATCAAACTTGGCAACACCTACAAGAGAAAAAAATTGAATCAGATCAAAATCCTTCATATTTGTGCCGCTAAAAGAAATGCATTTAAAATAAGTCACTTTCTGAGGAGCCTACATATATGATTGTATGTTTTACCATGGTACTTGTCAGGTGAACGTTCAGCATATGGATAACCCCGGCCTTTCTCTGTAACTATATGAATCAATACTGGACCAGTTGTGTGTGTTGCTTTGACTTCCCGCAGAATAGTGATCAGATCATCAATGTTGTGACCATCAACTGGACCTATGTAATAAAGTCCCAGCTCCTCGAATAGTGTGGACCGAGAACCACTTATCATACCTCGTGCATACTCATCCACTTTTGCTGCCAGTTCATGCATGGGACCACCAAGTTGTTTGGTAACACCCTACCACAACAAATATCGAGCATCACAGACCAGAGAATGGCAATGCAGTTCTTTAGGTTGACTGTTAAATGAACTTGATATTGTCAAGGTAATATAGAAGGTGTTATTTATATACTCCAAATAGGGAACGTCTTTCTCCACACTTCTAACATCTAAAAATATAGCTAACTACTCTCCCACCTCAAGGAATAGTTTCTAGTTCATCTTTTGTAGGGTGTTTGAGGAGGATTGAGTTTTAAACAGGAAAAAAATTGGGACATTAATTCTTTAACAAAAAATTGTCTCTTAATGAATGCTATGAACAATGGTATATTCCTATGTTACCGGGTTCGCCCCTGGGAAGCTGGGTTCCGGTCCTAGTTTGTCACGGGTTTGGATCCTGGTTCGGTCCCTCTGTGGGTTCGACTAGGGTTTGTGATATTTGGGTCTGGTTCGCCCATGCAGAACCAAGGTGAACCCGGGAAGAACCCAGAGCAAACCCGGGCAAACCAAAGGCGAACCGACATGTTTAGGTGCCCAAAAAGTGGGTTTTTTTGCATTTTTTAATATTATATGCAGTTTGACTTTGACCCACGCCCAAGGAAACCCTAAAAGTGACCTCTAAAACACTTTAAACACCTAAACTACCTCATTTTTATTCATTTGTTTTGCAAACAAGCATTTCATTCCAAGAGGCTGAGTTTTCATTTTGGTAATATTGAACTTGAAGTTTGAACAATGAATATTTATCATGCATGTTTTAAAAATTAAATGTTTTAACTTTTAAATGATATTCAAGTTTATGGTGGTTTTGTTGCTTATATGATGTTATGTGATGTTCTAATCCTAATTCATGCTTCTAGGCTGCAAAATATATATATATATTTAAATGAACCGAACCTACCCCCAAAAAAATTTAGCCGAACTAGTGAACCGAACCCCCGAACCCAAACCGGAACCGGAACTGGAACCAGTAACTTAGGTATATTCTGCTACTTATACCCACTTCTATATGGGTATGAACATCCAAGAATACCATCCTTAAATTGTGTATTTACCTTTGCAACCTCCCTCAGTTCACGCAAAGGCCTACTTGATTGCAGCCTGCTGAGTGCACTGCTGAGGGCACCAACTGGTGGTGTAGGACCATCAAGATTTGCTGTCGGCAGCGAAACTTGTTTGTTGTCATTCAGGATAACTATCATGTTTGAGTCCAAATATCCAGCATTGTTCATAGCTTCAAAGGCTTGCCCTGCTGTCATGGCTCCATCTCCTATGACAGAAACCACATGATTCTTTCTTCCTTTCAAGTCACGACCAACAGCCATACCTGCATGCAATACAATAGTTAGTATCAAAGATCCCTTCTTTAAAGTTCTTCATATATACAAATTCATCACATCTAAGTAGCTCATGAATGATCATAACCTCACCTAGTCCAGCAGATATACTAGTGGAGCTGTGACCAGCACCAAATGAGTCATATTCACTCTCTGCACGTTTTGTAAAACCCGAGAGACCATTGGTTTGTCTCAATGTGGACATCTTATTTCTTCTACCAGTAAGAATCTTGTGAGGATAAGCCTGTATAAATGAATAATGAGTTGTTGTCAACTTACACTCTTAAGACACAAGTATTGGCAAATTAGTTACTTCTGGAGGTATCTGTAAAATGTTTCATAGCAGCAGTAAACTTTGTCACATAGTTCTTCAAACTTTGAGTCAAACACTATAGATTCCAGAACATCATTCAATAATGGACATGTCACGTACAAGAAGAGGGATAACTATAACTCTTAATTTGCCATTGCAAACTCTATATCCAACTTTGCCAGAGTAAGAGCAAACAACAGCAGAATATCTCAACCTACAAGTTCTTGGCAACAATAAAACGTATAGCTATGTACTGGTCTGGTGCAGGGAAAAATATTGGAATAGGACTCTTGGCATGGGAAAATCAATATTTTGCATTCTAAATTAGAAAGGTCATTCCTTTTGTATATGAGATGAGTAACTTATCAAATGCATATATATAATTAACATAGCAAAAGACTCCTTGACTGGCATATGCAAGTTGCATTCAAAATAATTCAAAGTGATCTTCAAGGGGGTCCCAAAAAATACAGTTCCAGGTTTGAAAATCTCAAATTGTTCAGGAGGTTAAAAAAAATTGGAAATACAGATTTTTCAAAATATAGTAGGCAAAATTTCTATTGGAATTTAAAAGTCCAGACTGAATCAGACAATTCCAGTAGGTTTGAAAAATCCAGATCCGGCTGGATTTGAAACAAATCCATCCAGATTTGGTAACTACACCAAAAACAGAACAAACTCTTGGGCCTAAGTCACTGTTTTTGTGTTTGGCAGCCAACTGGAAGAACCAATTTTAAATGAAGTAGCAGGTGTTCATACAGAAGACAAAGACAAAAGTAAGGGGCTGTTGAATTTCCTATCCATATAGGAGAGCCCTTCATCTAAGCTACTATGTAGATGTAGTAGAAAAGAAACCATAATTCCAAAAAATATTGTCTTTCCAAAGAAAAGACATAATAATGCTTCACTCACATGAGAAAACTTTGTTCTTTCTAATGTTATTGTTACCTACCGTTATCTTAAACTACATGAAATCTCTGTTTCTACACTATTTTGCTATCTCTTGTTTCCAGACAAAAATAAAATATGTTTCAAAGAAGCTGCAAAGTCATGAATCTATATGCGATAAATTACCTGATGGCCAACATCCCACAGTATCTTATCCTCAGGAGCATCAAAAACATAATGAAGGACCACTGTAAGCTCAATGACACCAAGGCTGGCTCCAAGATGGCCACCAGTTCTTGAAACATGAAAAATTACATCAGAACGAAGTTCATCTGCCAGTTGCTTGAGCTCCTACAAATCATTAGGCAATAATCCTTTTCAGTATATATAAACCTTAAACTCAAATATTATATGGATACATAATCACTGAGCTGGCATCCTGACCTCAGAACTCAACCTCCAATAAGTTGCAATAAAAGAATAGGCAATCAACTCTAGAGACCACCAGACGAATAAAACAAATGATTCTGAAATTATCATACAATCAAGACAGCCCCACAAGCTAAAAAGAGAAAGAAGATAAAATAGAATCAAAAAATATGTTATCAATCAGCTGCAGATGAAAGTTTCATGTGATAGAAAGATGCTATAGAGTAAAATCCAGGGGAATGAAAGACAGACGTATGTGACAACCACATATATAGAGTCAGAATTCAAAAAGAACAATGATGGCCTTGAGTTCCTCTCTCAAGTACAAATTATCCAGGGTTTTCTGATATCAAATCACCTGACACACAGCAACAATACAGAATAGCTGACTAGGATTTTGGGCTTACATAGCAGCAGTCCAATTATACTCTGAAATCTAGCCAATTTAGTCAACTCAGGACTTAACAACCTAAACCACTTACTCGTCTAGACAGATTCTTCATGTGAATTGGATAATTGATTGTGTCCAGCAGAGGAGTTGGCGGCTTCTCCGAATAGTATTCTCCATTCTCAGATAGAAGAGAGGCATAAGTTTTACCCACCTGCAACACCATGAATTCCTCAATACATTTAGATCCCAACCAAATCTTGGAGTGCTATTCTCTTTGCTTCATCCTCCTTAGACTGAAAAAATAGCCCATAATATCTGATGACAAATAATTATAAACAAAAAGCTAAATGACTGAACGCTCATGCCTCACTAGCTGAAAGTAAACACTGTATTACCAATAATCTACCTTAACCCAATAAATATTATATCCTTAAAAAAATCATTTATGAATGAAAGCCAAATTTCTACAATGGGGATGTTGTAGTTACATTTGTAATGGAAAAAACTACAGAGCAAATATAATAATTGATGCTACTTCTAATAACTAATAACACCAAAATAAACCCACGCAAATTGAACTTGTGCCTCAAAGACCAAAAGGAAAATTTCTATGGCCAATAATCTACACTATTTTTTTACAATGGGCATGCTGTAGATACAATTTTATTGGGAAAAAGTAACAATCAGTAACCAAGGGAGCTTCTTCCTATAATTTAGCTGGATATTTCAAATTGTTATTCTCAAGATTATCAGTTACATGTCACTATAACGAAGTAGGATGAGGATCTTCATATAACACCATGGAATGCCTTTTGGTATTGCCTCTGGCTATGTTGGCCTTAAATACTTAACCTTGGCGATGGCTACCTTATATCATCTCACAGAAAAGCAGAACATAATTCATAATTAATGGATTACCCTTTTACTTCAGCAATTCCACTTACGAACACCGTAGAAGGCATACGTAGGGACATTGAAGACCTTTGAAGTGGACTTCATGTTGGGACTCTTTGAAGAAGCAAGAACAAAAGATCTGTTGGAAGAGATGATCAAAATAAACAAAACAAGATCCAACCCCAAAAGCGAGCAGCAATGCCTTAAAAGTCAGTCCCTTTTTGTTGACCTAAGACTGCAATAACATCTATTATGGATACAACTGAAATAATTTTATTTCTAAAAATGTACTGGTATAAAATTTCCAATTGAATACACACTCCTTACAGCCATGGCCCACTGTTGCTACTTGTCGGCACACACAGTTTCCCTAAACTGAAGCATTGTAGCACATACCCAATGTTGTCCTGTACGTCTACACAAATACTGTCTAAATTGAAGCAATTTTTACTATAATTTAGCCCTTACCCGATGCTATTACCTATATCTACACAGTCTTCCCTTAATTAAAGCATTTCAACTGTACATTAGCATGTACGCAGTGTTGTTCTATATATGTAGGCAAATCTTCTCTAAGTTAAAAGCTTTTTAACAGTAGCCAATGTTGTTCTGTATGTCTACACAAATCTTCTCTACGTTGAAGTATTACAACCCCCCAATGTAACACTGCGTATTGAACTAGCATGCAATTGTGTAGTTAGTCAGGCATCCCGGGTTGACTCCTGCACACAAGTGGCGATATAATTAATACTTAATAGACAAAAAAACTTATTACTGGGTGCAATAGTGCCAACAATTTGGCATTTCTGTCCAATACTCAGTATTGCACCCAGATGTCTCATGTGACAAAATGAGATAAATATCCCTCAGAGGTAGTTCATGTTAGGAGGACAATATACGATCTAGACCACAAAAGGGTTGGAAGTTCAGTAGCAGGGCGCCCCACTGTCCTAAACCATTATAAGCACTAAGCCCCGAATCAGAATTCTACATTTCTAGCAGCTATATTAATCAGTACCCAATTGACCATTTTCTAACTTAAGTTCTGGATTTGGCAAGATCATGGGTTCAAATCTCACCCGTCTCCGAGACCGCTCAAAGTCGAGCTTCGCCGGCGTGGCTTGGGCAAAACGCTTGCTAGAAGACACTGAGAAAAGCAGAGAAGCGGAGTGATAATTGCATGTATTCGATTGAATCATAGTGGGTGCAGTTGCCGCCATAGCCATCGCCATTGAAGCTCACGATTAGAAAAAACAAGACTTTGACAACAGTTTTCTTCGAAGAAATGCTAAATGCAAACTGTGCACAGCTTCTGAAGTGCTCTGTTTTTCTCGTTATCTTCTTATCTCATGAAATCCAATTTCAAGTGCCTGAGTGGCAGGTGTTTTCAAATTTCGTTTGGCTTTGTTGCCCATTATATAGTCCATGGAGGAAAGCCTAGTTGGTTAAATTTTAACTTGGGGTTAGGCTAGAAATGTTTTGTGGGGCCTAGTTTCTATGGGGTGACATTTCCTTGTAGCTCTCTTGAATGGATAGAAATGTCCACTTGTTTGAGTGCAATGTATTTATTAGTGGAAGATTAAAAGGAAGGCAATTTCCTTGGAGTTCGTTTGTGGTCCACATGGTGTCAATCAATTTAGGGGTTATGTGGCAAACTTACACTCCTTGGTGTGGATGTGAGATTTTGGTGGAATTTGGAAATGATATTTTAAGTATCTTAGGTGTATGATAGAGTTTGGACATCTTAGTCCATCTTTTAACTTAGTCTAAAAATGACATAATTGTGGAGTAATGGTCAAACTTATATAGATTTCTCAATTTTATTGTTTTAGGTGTATTTTGGGATTTAGTATGACTACATAGTGATATGTGGAATGCTTTTATAGTAAGTTTAATTATGTTTTCTTTATTTATTTTCATTTTTACATATTTTTATGCATTGGATCTTATTTGTATCTAATTTGTATAAATTTTTACACATTTGCATCACTATTAGTTTTTATCTTCAAAAACTTGATCTTTATCTCAAAATATGCATGTATGACTACATAGTGATATGTGGAATGCTTTTATAGTAAGTTTAATTATATTTTCTTTATTTATTTTCATTTTTACATATTTTTATGCATTGGATCTTATTTGTATCTAATTTGTATCAATTCTTACACATTTGCATCACTATTAGTTTTTATCTTCAAAAACTTGATCTTTATCTCAAAATATGCATTTCTTTATCTTGGTCATTTACTCAACACACCAAAGAGGTCTTGCATGAGTTAAGTTGAGCCCAAAATTTAAAGTATTAGCTCCCATCCTTTCCTCATAGTCATTGGGAGCCGACTTGGTACATGCTTTTGTGATTATTCTTTATGTTTTGATGTTTAAAACATTCATTTGAACATTAATTCATATCTAATAATCATTAAAAAACTAGAACATCAAGGACCATTGAATAAGAACATTTCAACGTGATGCATTTCAAAAAACACGACTTGCATCAAAATTTACATCCTAGATCAATTGAACACTTGCTAACTACCAACATTTGTCCAAGTTGTAAAGTTGATCATTATGTTGAGTGCAAAGGACAATTGAGAGGAGGGGTGAATCAGTTGTACATTAAAACATCAAACCCTCATTAGCATTCAAATCTGCATTAATCCTTAAACCCTTATCATGCATTAGCAAAACATAAACATGAGAGACAGTAATCCAAACACATGAGAACACTAGATTTATGTGGAAAACCCAAGAAGGGAAAAACCATAGTGAGGATTAGCTCACAATATAAAGTAATTGCAACACCGAATACAATAAGATCACTGCTAGAGAGCTCACTAACCAAAATAAAGAAGGGCTCACTGCCAGAATAGAAAGAAGAAGAAAGAAGATTGTTATAATGAGAAATCCATCTCAAAGCAAAAAAAATGTTTCACCACCGCTTCACCAAAACATTCACACTATCTGTGTAGAATGTAGACACCTTTGCTTACTGCTTCCAATAGTCTTAGTCATTAAAGCTCACACTACACTTTGTACTTTCGCACATCACATCATAACTCTTCTCACATCACATCATAACTCACATCACACACACACTTCATCCCTCATCAATTCAACACACATGTATACCTTCATCAACCTTGAAAATAATTTACAAGGTCGGCTATGCACCTCACACGTGCAAATTCAAATTAGGTCAGCACTAAACATTCCCATAGTGGAGAGGAATGAATGTGAACCACATCACACCTTAACTCGGACCTAAATCCACTTATACACGCCACACCACTCTTCCACAAATACCAAAGCAAATCCATAATTAGTGTAAACACCCAAGGTCGGTCAAACCTGTGTTAACACCATTGAACATTTAAGTGCTTGCTTCCTCAAATCCAAAGATGACTCACTGACTACAAACAACACTTAAACACAATCTAGAATATTCCATCAACACCCTGAAATCCAATAAATTCCTTTGCAATAGCTTTCACCTAAAAAACACATTCATCCTCTACACCCAGTTAACCTTCCACATATTATAACACATGAATCCAACCTTGCAGAGCACCAAACTTTGAACAAATCAGACTCAAGATAGATATGAGCACTGTAAGAACACACTCAGATGTGCAAGACTAGAAACCACATTACAGAGAAATGCGGAGCAAAACCATTTCTCCTAGACAACACTGCTTTCACAGTTCACACATTGGTGAGCACAACTTTCTCTGCACAAAAATCTAGGACAAGAAACTTTGGATATAAAACCTCTAAACACCTTTTATCAACATATCTAAACCACATAAGTAGATATTCAATACAGAAGAAATGCAGAGAAAAAAATAGAACACTACTCTGTTATACTAAACACTCTTTACCACATTGTTTCCTCTTCTATTCAAATTTTCTCAAAATCACTTGAAAACCAAGCACCACAAACATCATCTCATCATCTGCAACACTTTATCATCACCATCAAACCAACCACACTACAACAATTCAACCACACGCATGCTTATAAATGCAACAGTAGAGGTTGACACCAGTGAGACTACTAATGACAACATAATGCAACAAATCAAAGAAAATCTAAGGTTGACATTAATGCAATAGCATAGATCTATTGAAATCAATGACAACACAAACTGCACAAACTTCTAACCCCTTTGTCATTGATGACAACACGTGATATGAAAACCACCAACAATAAAAGCAACAACTCTAATCACCAACACATACTGCACAACGGTGCACATGATTGCTCCCCCTTACACAAACATCTATCCTTTCCAACACTTTCTCTTTGTCCCCCTTACTTCATAAGGTTTTTCAATTAAATCTCTCCCCAAAGGGGAACATCCCCTTTGACATCAATTACACACGTATCTGCTCTACAACTTCCTTTTCTTCTACTGCACTTTATTTTCTTCACACCTTTGCACACTCCCCCTTTGGAGTATACAACATACTTCACCAACTAGCAACTATTGCACATATCCTTTGAAAAAGCTGACAAAGGAACAAAAATGTATACCACAATGACAACACTTACTCCCCCTGACTGAAACAACCATCAATGATATTACCTACTCCCTTGAGAGGTAGCCACCAACATCAATCTAGACAAGGAATGAATCTTGAAATCCACTAGACTGATGCATAACCCTATGCATCTAATTGAAAGAAGGATGGGAAATAACCCCTAACTTCTCCTAGAGATACTCAAAATTATCCTTAGGAATATCCTCAATGAAGATATATGCAACTTGATCCTTTGTGGGAACATACTCTACTTCACTTCACTCTTTACAAACTTCTCTCTCAAAAATTGATACCAGGTTGAGATATGCTTTGTCCTTGAATGCATTATCATATTCTTTGAAATGTTAATAGCACTTGTATTATCACAAATTATAGAAATAGGTTCATCATATATCACTTTGATATCCTTCAAAGTTTGTTTCATCCACAACACCTATGTGCAACAAGATGCTGCCGAAATATATTCTACTTTTGTAGTAGACAATGAAACTAAATCCTATCTTTTAATTAACCAAGATGCTAATCTATTTCCAAGAAAGAATGCACCACCACTTATACTTTTTATTTCATCCACACAACCTACCCAATCTGCATTAGTATACACACTCAAAGAGAAATCAGTATCCTTTGGATACCACAAGCCATGTTCTGGAGTGCCCTTCAAGTATTTGAATATTATCTTCACTTATGCCACATGTGAATCTTTGGGATCTTCTTGAAATCTAGCCACAAGATAAACTGCATGCATGATATCTGGTCTAGTAGAAGTTAGATACAATAGTCCTCCAATCATTGATTTATACTTGCTCTGATCAACCTTAGGAGATTATTCATTCTTACTCAACTTGCAACTAGTAACTGTTGATGCCAAAATTTGGCAAGGTAACAAAATTATGTCGGAAACTTAGTTAAAGGGGGGACCTATTGCGATAAACTGAGTAACCTCCAAATTTTAAAGAAGTCAACTCTTCTATAACTAGGGTTTTGAATGGGAAAAGGAAGCAAGTATAAAAATAAAAGTATCTAACTAGGGCGATGTGTCGAGACTTAGATGTAAAGGATGATAGATCTATCTTGTAGATTCAATCTAAGGGCCCGTTCAACAATCTACTATGTCTAGAATGAAAGGAAACTAAGGTAAAATCTAAATGATTCACTTTAATGACATAAAATAATATTCATACGCATTCACTGAAAAGAGGAGTTAAAGACATGATCTAAATCAGCAAATTTGCATTCAAATTATAGAAGTTATGTAAATGAAACATTTAGCACCACAATGGCACAGTAAAACTTTATCAAAATCTTCAAGAAAACAGAAAGGCCGAACAATGGCACATTTAGCAAGTCTTTACAATAATATAAAAAGTGGTAAAGGCCTGGTTCTTCTACCAACATCTCTTCTCTAAATTCTTCACTCTTAACTAATATTTTGAACCCTTGCTTTGATGGAAGAAGCAGTAGTTATAATAGAGCCTGGCCTGGTGAGCCAATAACTGAAAAGATCCTTTGATCATGGGAAATGATGCATTTAGCAATGATTTCCTTTTTTTCGTTGCAACCGAAAGATTCGAGCCATGAATGAGGACATCCTAGGGCCAGATGCATCCCCTACGAATGATGGAAGTGGTCCCAATAGACTAGAATGCTTGACATGTGCAATTCAATCATGGCGGTCAGTTACATAATAGGGCAGTTGGTGATAGGTTGTCGCCTGCTCAGTTTTCCTTTGTGAGGAAGTATTTAGAAGATTGTGTGGAAAACAGTTGGGGGCCAATGCTCATTCATCCCCTTAAGCGATGAAAAACCTGGGATGTGAAGACACGTGGAGGTCTTCGGACATGTTGCATTGAAGGTGGGGTCTGCCAAGGAAGGTGTGCGAGCGGATGCTACGTGGCAGTTGATCGAGGCTCGAAAGGGGAGCGATGCAAAGGAGCACAAAAGATTGTGAAAGTTTCCGACACGTGGAAGGATGGCGCAAGCTTTTGAAAAGCGAGAGGAGGAAAACCTTGCGAGGAGTGCTTGGTTGACAAGTGGCAACATCTGTAATGGGACTGCATGGAAGGAGTTCAATGTTGCTTTTCTTTAGAGGAGGGCATGACCGATAGGAAAAATAGAACTACTCGAAGGGAGCATGGGAATTTTGTATTCACAGCTCTTGGCGACTTAACAGGGGTGTTTCGCTTGCGGAACGAGGAACCCAAATTTTTTGGTTTGTAGACCAGAGACTTATTCATCGAGTGATGTGATCAGAGCTTAGAGAGGGTGGTCTAAAGAGGAAGCCATTCATCTTTAGATGGGTTCGATATGTCGTGCAGATTCTCTTGCGCTCCATGCAGATTGATAATCTCTTTGTAAGGCAACATCGACAATATATCAGCCCAAGATTTGAGTTGAAAAAGAAGTTGCGTGATTGGATGAATGATGCCCTTAATATCTCCTGCAACAAGGAGCTAACTGAAACCTTGAAAGGCAGATGGGTCCTGTTGCTTCTCCTCGATCTTTGCTACCATATGCTCCGTCGTGGCCACTGACTCATCTTCAACAAATGGAGATGGTAAGCCCATTTGAGCTAGGTGATCGAACCTGGCTCGCATGATGCCCATGAGCTTATCTAATTTGGTGGCACACTCGCTCGTATGCAGGATAACTCTGTGACAATGGATGAACCTAATGGATTTTTTTGTTGCGGTCTTTCGGTCTTCAATCCTTGCACTTGCAAAGACTTCATCGGGGACCTAATATAACCTTTCCAATAATATTTTGGCATCCGAAACCCTTTCGGCGATGACCTGTGGGAATTGCCTGATCGTTGCACGAACATCTCTTCCCAAGTCTATTGCTTTTGCCATAAATTGGAGTGTTGGCTATAGAGTTAGGCAGAAAGCCTTCACTCTTTCCCAATATGAGACGTACAATTGTTGAGCCACTTAAAGGAGGTCTGCTTGATTGACAAGGGTTGAGGCAAAGTCCTTTAATAAGGCAATATTTGCATTTCTTTGCTCCATATCATGTGCTAGCTCTACAACCTTTTGGTTCGTTGTGGCGAGTTGTCCCTGTAGGAATCGGGATGCCGTAACCCAGCTAGCCTCAGCTCACTCTTTGTTTGTCACTGCTTGTTCTAATGAAGACCTCAGTTCACCAATTTTATCTTCTAATTGAGCTCAACGGATATCAAAATTTGCATCCTTCTGCTACACTCGTTGCTCTAGTTGAGTGCATTGGTGACAAAAATATTCATCATTTTGTCGTATCTCTTTCTCCATCTTTGCTAACTACTCCTGATACTCTTTGTTCTTCTGTTGTAACTCAACGATCAAGTTTGGATTGAGGGATCAAAACTTCGCTAGTTCTTCATGGAGCTTTTCATGCTCCTCCTCCTTTTGTTGGGATAGGCGTTTATATTCAGCTTCTTTAGCTTTTTCCTTGGTGAGAAATATTTTGACTCTACTCTTTATGTTCTTCAACTCTTCTTGTCTTTTCTTCAACTGTCGATCAGATTTAAGAAAGTTGGTGGTCACCACCCATTGTGTTTCCTCCATGAGCTCCACCTTGTCTTGAGGTCGGGCAATGCTTAAATTGAGTCCAACGGCGTATATGTTGTAGTCATCTGGCTACATTTATACCTGTGGCTTGATGACAGTTGGGTACATAGCCACAAAGTGTAGTGACTACTGAGCTTCATTGAAAGTTGTATGTACTCTCGGTTCTTCCGGCTTCTTAGCAACTTTAGCCTTTTTCCTTTGGGCTCTAATTGCTCGAGCTTGCTTAATCCTGTCTCTTTCTGATAAAAATTCAGAGGGTGACCTGATGAGTTCACCTGCGAAAGGTGCACCGAGGGGAAGGGCGAAAGGGAATGGAAGGCTGGCAGTACCAGGAGACTCTTTCTTTGGTACACTAACTATCTGAGGCGAGAAAGGAGGGATACTCCAATACTCTAATTGTGGACTAGTAGGAAGATTTATAAGAAGCGGAGTTGTTGCAAATTATATCTGTTGGGTAGAATGGATTGGCTCTGACATTGCGACGGTATGCGATGCATAACTAAAGGTAGCAAAGGCAGAGCATGAAAGGCTTTGGGATGCAAAATGGGTTGAAACGAAAGGTGTGAGGTTCTATGCAGGAGTAAAGGCAAATGGGGCTGCCCGAGAGGATGGTTCTAATACTGCGATGACTATTGAAACAATGGTCGAAATACATTGGTCGTCGGGTGAACCAAGAGGAATTGTAGACGCAATAGGGGTAACTAATGTTTGTGAAACCAGAGAAGAGGGAGCGAAAGATACCTACGGTATGTTCGATTGATGTCCCTTGTCTATTGTTGATTCTTTTTTTTCTTCGGGGTCTTACGAACGCTCTCCCAAAGATGCCTCAATTTGCGGCCACTTCTCCAATGGCAAGTCACCTACCGCTATGGTTTCAAGTTGTTGCAGAGAGGTTGCTCGAGTTCACCTTGTTGTCCAGGTACAAGTCAGTGAAGACCTCACACATGATATGTTAACCTGCACATTAGAAGAGACCCTGCTAGGTTGTTTCATGACCCTTCCCTTTGATTGAGTCAAGACGTCCTGTGTGTCTACTTCTGGTTCTGCTCCCTCATCTGATTGTGATTCGGTCGACTCTGAACTGGAGTCCTTCTCACCACTCTCATCGAAATCTAGGTGCTCGCCATTCCATAATTTTTCAAACTTATCATCCATCTCCTCGGTATCATATGGGGCCTTAGTGTGTCAGGTCTCCTGTCGATATATCCAGAAATCATGGACCTTCTCCTCTTTCCAGCTGTAGTCTTTTAGTAGGTTGTTGTGGAGAGTAGTCACCATTTTCTTTGTCTTATCATACTGCATGATGCGAAGGTAGAAACCAAGCCAAGGGGGCTGACCACCTTCAGTAGGGATGTACGCTAGGTCAACAATAAACTCATCTGCATCCGACATTGGGTTCTGATGCTTCTCCCAGCAAGGTCGAGGGGAGTGTGCCACTTTGACATACTTGCTTGGAAATTCATCATTTGGGTTGTAATTCCATTTGTCACAAATCCATACCAACCCTAGATGAGCCAACTTTGCTTCTAGCACGTCATGAGACCTTCTCTTTGCCATGACTACAATTTTGTAGTGCTTCAGGCATTTGAAGAATCCTTTCTTCTTTTCTTTCCTTCCGTGAAAGGTGACGTCCATAATTGATACCTGGTGGAAAACTTAAAGTGCCAATACTTGGTTTGTAAGACACACTGGAAGTCGAAAAGGCTCACCGGTGAAACCTCACAATCAAACAAACATGAAGTCCTCACCCAAGAACCAATCACACTTTGGAGTGAAGCTATGCATGAACTCAGTCTGGTTTGAGTTGAACCTCAAGATAGTACTGTCTCCTCTTAAATCTTGCAGAATCGGATATAAGAAATAATCCAAAAATGCATAATAATCAAATGTCTCAGAGAGAAGGGGAGTCCATGTGGAAACTGGCTTCCTTTTCTAATTTTCGTCAAAAATTGAGAGCCCCAGATGCTTCTAGAAGAATTCAGGATTTTGATGCAAGAACATATGTGCGAGAAAGGATGGGAACCTGAACCTTCGTTGAAGCTATTACTCTGCTATTTGGTTGAGCATTTCTTGCACGAGGAATTCAATAAAATAATACCAGAACAAAGAATGTTGCTTGCGTAATTGGAAACCTAAACCGAGTTGAAACTCCTATAACTCCTTGTCGGTGTCTAGGCCACAAACAAACACCATCATAGTGAAGGCATCCTTCATATCATCCTTGAAGCCCTTATGTGTCACTGGGATCTACATTGGCTTATTAGGAGCTTCTCTGAGCTTTTGAGTCTCTGTGTTATAGAAATCCAATGCCAGGTCTCTGGTCCTCCAATAGCTCTCCCCTTTTGCTAGATTGAAATTCTCCATTTTAGGCACTTTGGAGTGAAATTATGGGATACAAAGCATATTCCATACAACCTCCCTACATATAACCACACTCACTTCCTGACCCTCAATGGTCTTGGTGTCTAGATTGAAGTGCTTGATGGCCTTGTCGACCAATTAAGGGCAATAGTGCACGAGTGGGACCATATATTGTGGAAGCCCATTGGACCAAAAATTTTGCGCCAAGGAGTTTGGGTTGCTATTCTTTCTCATCCTCTCACAGGTTGCTTCCCTCAGTGATTTGGGTTTTTTTGCAAGAATGGGGTCATGAATATTGTCCCATTCTTCTTTGATTCGCTTCTTATCTTTGTGAGGGATTTTCTTCTCTGCAACTTGTGTATTTACCCAGGTCGGCTTCTTTGGAATTCCAGGCGAGGCATAAGAGACATCCTCGAAAACTTCAGCGGCTAGTGTCACACGCATGATATTGAATAAGCTCTGGGCCTCTTCTTTTTTCATTTCGGTCTGAGAACCTTGAGCAGTTGCCATATCTTGCCAATTTTACCAAAAAAACACACTGAAGCGGTATAAATGAAACCCAAAACACAACGCAAGGTTTCTGGTTTCAAAACCAGACAACCTTTCACTTCAGGTTAAATTTACACCGGGGCAGTGAATTCTCTGTGATTACTCCTGCGTTCGGCTCCCTTTGCTGCAAAATTGTATCACACCTAACTCCATAATAATTTTGTTCTTCTTTGATTTTTTGTTGGTTCAAGAAGTTTTATACTCTGTCTAATTTTTGCACACGATACTTAGATTTTTTCTTTAATTTCTTGCCTTCAACCTGTAGACAACGGTTGCCTTTCTGCATTTAATTTGGCATGTACTACTAGCTCCTTTATCCATGTGAAATGAGCTACTTGCCATTTTTGACAAGACAAGGATTCATAATTACATTAGAGATAACGTCCCTTCAACATGATTTTCATGGGAAATTGAGCTGCCATCTCCCCATTATTCACCTTCTCACTTGTCCTTGCCATTAATGTCTTTGGAAGCATAATTAGGTTGATGTCATAATGAGTACTTTAGGAGGATTCGTGTTCAATCTTGGAACTAAAAAAGGCATGCATGTTGACACTTAAGCACCTGTCTGTATCCGCCATCACCTAAGCTTGCCACCAATTCACATTAATTGATTACCGCTCCTTAATCCTGCACACAACAATTCATACCTGCAGACGCAATTGGGTTGGAAATTTGAGCTGGCCTTGATTACCATCATGCTTGGGGTGCAAGCTACCTCGAGTGTTTCTATAAAAGGGGCATGTCATATCAGAAAAACTATACTTAGCTATTTAGCAAAGCATTAGGGAATTTAGATAGCATAATTTCTTAGGTGGTTGAGTAGGTTTTAAATTTCCATAGTGCTAGATTTAGGTGTTTTGAGTAGAGGCTGACACAATGAACACTCTGATTAGGCTAGTGTGCAACAAATCTCAAACGACTTTCCTGGGAGAGATCTCCAATAGGCATCTGAAATGCATAACCAAAAACAAACACTCACTAGCCATCATAGCCATGAAATGGGTTTTGGGTAGGGATTACATTGAGTATGAAGATAAATATCGGGTGAATACCGATATATGCTCCCACTTTGTTGCTTCGTTGCTTGACATTCAAGCCCCGAAATCCATGATACTTCATCTGACACTTCATATTTTCTCGAAGCGATACCTCAAAGGCCTTGGTGAAGTAGTAACCAATGCAGTGCATGGTTTGGGCCTTCTGGTAGTGAGTGACCTATGAAGGCATATTGAAGAAAATGCAGTGGGACCATGGGTACCATTTTTGAGCGGGTTCCAGCTGCATTCTCTAATTGAGCATCGTGAGAGAGCCACCCGTGTATGTCACTTCTTGTTGTGCTACTACAATGTGGTGCTATTTTATGACATGGACTAGTACACCGACTTTAGGAACCTTGTGTTCCCTTCATCACTTGTTTTGGGTGTTGGTGTTGCTATTCTGGATCTTGCTACTGCTACTGCTAGAGATAAACTTCTTGCTGCCCCTGACAATGTTCCAGTTGATGAAGGCAATGCACACACGGATGGCAACAATGTCCATACTTTGACCACTTGAATATTAAATCATCTTCTTCTCTTTTGTATATATATACCTAAAAGAGGGCTCACATATACATATATATAAGGAAGCCTCATATAATGTCATATTTTGAATGCATGGCCCTAGAGCCATTTTTTCAATGTCTTTATCAAAATATATATATAATGAATATACTTTCTATCTTCAAACCATTGTCTTCATTCTTGTGTTTTCTGCAAGTTTTATGGAATTCTCTGTATCTGAACCTTGATTTTTGCAATATGAGTGATAAGATCCTTCTCTGCTTCTGTAAAAATGGGTCTCATGAATTTTCCTGCTTCTATTACTGTGAAATTTTTGAAAAAGAACCGACTGAAAAACAAGAAAGGGAAAAATAATTACAGTAATCACATATTTACACTTGCATGAATTATCTGAAGCTTAATTGAATAATTTTAAGTGAATTCCATTAATAGAAATTCCCAATGCTTCTTGTTCCATGTTTTCCAATTTGAATGCATTATCCTACTTGCATTGAATTATTTTGAAAGGGCCTTCCCATAGTCTATCGAATTTCCCATGTTGGTCGGGCTTCTCAGCTCTTTCATTGAATTTTAGTACCAGATCTATGAATTTCATACCCTGGTCTAAATCTTTCTTGTCAAACCATCTCTTAACCACCTATTGGCGGTTAGTCATGGCTATTAGGGCTTTTCCCATTTTTTCTTGTACCTCCAATAATTCGGACAACCAAATTTCCATAGCTCCATTTTCTTTAATTTCTAGAGACTTGAACAACTGTAGTGTAGGTATCTCCATAGATATTGGTAACAACACCTCCTTCCCATTTACTAGTTCATAGGGCGAAGACTTCAGGGCTTGCTTGGGAGTTATGCGGTTTTCCCATAATGTCATTTAGAGATTTTTATGCCATTCTCTCTCATGACCCGAACTGATCCTTTTGATGAGTCAAACCAGATTTTTGTTAGTTGACTCGACTAGGTCATTTCCCCGTGGGTAGTTGTTTGAGGATGTTTTCAGATATATGCCATGCTCTAATGTGAACTGACTTACCCTGGAGCCTAGGAAAGCTTTGGCATTGTCTGAGATAATATTCTTTGGTGTGTCGAATCTTGTTACCAACCTTTCGAGAAAATCTACAATTTATGCTTTTGTCACATTCTTCAAGGGTAGGGCTTCGGTCCATCTTGTGAAGTAGTCGGTGGTTGTTAGGATCCACTTATGGCCAGTGCTAGAAGCAGGGTTGATCATCCCGATGAAATCTAGTCCCCATTGTGTGAACGACTCGTCCGCTACTATCGGATTGAGAGGCATGGCAAAATTATTTCTTCTCCCTACGTATAATTGTCACTCTTTGTAGGTTTTCACCATTTCGTAGGAGTCATTGAACAATGTAGGCCAGAAGTATCCGACGCATAGAATTTTGATAGCGGTGGTTTTTGTAGAGAAATGCCCGCCTTCCGGGCTGCTATGGAGGGAGCTGAGATTTTTCCTTGCTTGCTCCATGGTGACACATCGCAACAGGACACCATTGAAATTTCTTTTGAAAATGATTCCTTCAATTAATGAGTATCCACTATTCTGCAGTCGATAGAATCTCCTTCTTTGAGACAAAAGTCCTGATGAATACTAGTCGGTATGGATATATCTTACCCTATTTGTCAGCCAACAACCTTCAAGTTCAGAATCGTTGGTTAGGACTATTTCCGCTTGCTCTTCCTCAATTTCCATCTCTTCGTCATGTGCCAAGTATTCACACAACCCTCTTCCTTTGACAGTCTTTGTAGACCTGAGTTTAATGTCATATTCTAGGATCTTAGTGATCTAGTTGGCCTTTTTGTCGGTGATTTCTCCTTCCATGATGTATTCTCATACATTGGAATGTGCGATGTAATCAATTACTTTAGTGAAAGCTATAATGTGTCAAAACTTCTTGAGTCCCTTTACAATTGTGAAAGCTTATCTTTTGATGAAGTTGTAGTTCGTCCCATATTCCTTCAAAGTTCGGGAATGGAATGCTATAGGCTATTCTCCCTTTCCTTCATCATCCTTCTGAATTAGAATAGTGGTGATGCTTGTCTTACCGCTAAAAACATACATTATGAAATCCTTTGACAAGTCAGGATTTTCCAACACAGGAGTTGAAGAAATAACATCTTTCACCTTCTCGAAGGCTTCCCTTGCTTCTTTTGTCCATTTGAATAATTGGTCCTTTTTCAGCATCAAGGTGATCGGTCTAATTGTTCCTGCAAAATCAGGGATGAACTTACTTACAAAGTTCACCTTCCCCAAAAAAGATTCTACACCTTTCTTGTTTACCGAAAGAGGAAGTTCTTTGATTGCTTTCACTCTTTCAGAATCAATAGCAATTCCATCTTGGGATACTACATGCCCCAAAAATTTGCCTTACGGTACTCTGAAAACACATTTCTTCGGGTTCAAGGACACCCCGAACTCCTGGCATTTTATGAAAACCCTCTCCAAATGATCAAAATGGTCATCTTTAGATTTTGAAAATACGGTCAGATCATCTAAGTAGATGAGGATGATTTTGTTGATTAATTCGTTGAAAGCAATATCCATTTCTTGCTGGAAGGTAGCCCCCGCGTTTGATAGGCCAAAAGGCATTTTGGCATATGCAAATGTTCCCCATTTGGTGGTGAACATGGTCTTGTGTTGATCTTCTTCTTTTACCCAAACCTGGTTGTAGCCCAAGAAACCATCCAACATAGAAAACATCTTTGAACCCTCTACAGTCTACAAGATTGATTCCATGGAAGCAGAGGGTAATGATCCTTTAGTGACATCTGGTTTAGGTTGTAGAAGTCAACACAGAAGCAAATGTCTTTATTTTTCTTTCAGACCGGAACGAGATTAGATACCCACATACTATGCTTGATTGGGAAGACAATCTTGGACCGGATCAACTTTTCTAGCTCTTGTGCCATTAAGGTTTCAATCTTTGGATTGACAAGCCTTTGCTTTTATCGGACAGGCTTAGCACCTTCTGTTAGTTCAATGGTGTGTTGGATGATGTGGGGATCATATCCCCTGAGGTCGTCGTAAGACCAGGCCACTACTCCTTCATATTTTTCACAGAAGTGTATCAACCTATCTTTATCATTTTGCGGGACTTCTTTCCTAACTTTAAGTTTTCCTCTATTCCCGACCTCAAGGTTGGTGTAGTCCGCCTGGTATGCTACAAATTTTCTTCTATTATTCCCCACGACATCGTAGTCGAACAGATTTTTGAGGGTGACTAACCCTTTCAAAATCTTGTTTGATTTCAACTGGATGATTTGTCCTTCGTATGCTTCTTCAACTTTTGACTGAAACTGATCGGTGAACTCTCTTGACTATTGGATGAATGAGGCGATGTGTTCATCGCTTTCAAACACTTTCCATCTCTGATCATTATCAGGAATGGAGGGTCAGATGATCACTCGCATCGAGTGTACATTTTTTAGTAAGTCGGAGACAAGATCAAATTGGGATCCTATCATTTCCATGTGATCTGCATCTGAATTTTGCTCTCATGGCACAACATGGATGTAAAAATATTTGAAACCTTCAATGAGGTCCCATACCTTGTGCCTGTAAGACGACATACAAATATTTTTTGCAGCAGAGACGTTTCTGACTTGGTTGATTATGAGTTCAGAATCTCCAAACACCACTAGTTATTTGATACCCATGCGTTCAACGAGGCTTAGTCCTTGCACGAGACCCTCATACTCGGGTTCATTGTTTGAACAAGAAAATTGGAAGCGGAATGTCTTGAAGATATTCTCATTGGATGGAGATGTTAGGCGTATCTTGACTCCTACATCGACCTTGCATCTCACACCATCGAAGTGAAATGTCTAGAGCTCTGAAGCTTGTTTGGGAATATAATCCTTCAATATTTTTGGGAACTCTTGATCCTCATCATAGATGACATAGGTTCCCAATCCGGTAGCATGATAGTTGTTGAAAGGATCGGTGCATGTGTTCTTAGTTGAGGAGACTTTTCCTTGATCGACTATGTCTTCAGCTGTCTTCCCATGCTCCAACAATTCGTTGTCACTGGCTTCTTCTTTGGTAACAGATGCATCAATGCCTTCGTAGTTGATCATAGCTTCATCGGCTACGTGCTCTGAATGCAAGGATTTTGATACTATCTTCATCTTAGAACCGTGCTTGGTCCTAATAATTAGGTGAGACCAATCTAAAGAAAGGTATTCGCCTATCTTCATTGTAAACTCTTGTGATAAGCAGAGGTCGAACATGGGAGGAACACCAATGATCACGATGTCTTGCATCACTATGATGTTAGGATAGGAGAACAAAGTTAAAGGGAGGTTTTCAATAAGGCCCACAGTTTTGACCTTGTTCCCATCCAACTGCATAACTTCTCTCTTTAAAGGCTCGTAGCTAAGTCCTAAAGCTTCAACTATTTATTTAGGCATGACTGTGGTTCCAGCACCGGATTCAATCATAGAATTGTGCAACATTTTCTACCCTATAATGAGGGTCAGAAAGAAAGGCTTGGGTTTCAGCTTCTCTCCTTTAGCCTCAGTCGAGGACTCCTCCATAGTATTAGCAAGAACTTTGGCTAGAGGTGTTGTGTCCATTGCATTTTCGGTAGTTTTTCCTTTTGATAGTTTAGCCGCATCCTTCTGCAGGGCCTTCTATAGTAATGAATTTTGTTCTGGAATGGCTAAAATATCCCAAATGGATACATTAGCGGAATATTTCTTCAATTGTTCCACCACGTTGAAGGGTGGCGGATTTGGAGGTTTCTACTCCTTGGGTTTGGTGATGATAATTTCTTTGCACAACTACGGATGTGGAGGGATTGTAGAAGGGCTAGGGGGTTGGTCTGAGAAATTTCTAGGTTGCGGAGTGATTGTTTCTCTTGTGAATCTCCTCTTTGAGCGAGTGTTGTAGTCAGACTGTACTTGCGGGGTTGCCGATGCAGATGCTTCATAAGTGAACATTGCTTCCTCTCCTTCCATGAATGAGACGAGAGCATGGTCAGAGGCCATGCCATTTTCTTGTTCTGAGGGCATTCCCTGCATATGTGTAGTGAGAACCGCATTCTCCATTTGGTGAGAGTCGTATGTATATCCTAAATTTGTTGCCACTCCTTGATTGCGTTGCTTTGCAACTTTCTGCTATAAATTGTCACACGGACAATTTTGAGTCATATGAGCATCACCGCAGGGGTAACACCAGGAATTGAAGTCTTTGATGAGATTGTTTTGTCTTGCGGTCAGCTCTCTACTTGTGCTAGTTTGAGCAACTCCCAATGGAGTCAGAACTGGCACCATTTGGTTATTTGCCTGAGTCGATGGATTTGTGCATGTGGCTACTTAGTATTGGTTTTGTTGGTAGGAGGGTCTTCCACCCTGATAGCTTTGGTAGGATGGCCTTGGAGGAGTAGCCTGGTTATGCTTGATAGTGGTTACTTCGTTTGTCAAGTTTTGTAACATCTCCCTTATGTCGCTCATTTCGTCCTTTGAAGCACTGGATGCAGAAGTAGCATTTTGTGGTGTACTTGGATATGTATACATAGATGGAGGAGGCGCGGGTGTGTTGGTAGATGGAATCTCTTGAGTAGAAATTGATATTTCAGGGAATATCGACATAATGGGTCGAGGTGGCAACTTCCCAACATCAATTAGGTTGTTCTTCGCCTTTACTGCTATATTGTATGCATCTGGTAATGTAGTTATGTCGAGTGACTCATTAACTCATTTGATTGCAAAATACGATGAAACTTTCTGACGAAAGATGTACAATTAGATGAATCGTCGGGTACATGTGTACCTAATGTGTACTTTTCAATTTTTTAAAAAAATTGTGCCTGATTTTTGTCAAAATTTTGATGAACAGTGATTTTCGTCAAAATTTCGACAAACGTCGAGCATAAATATTAATAAATAAAAGTGAGTTCGAAAATTTATCTATACTTGCGATAGTGTTTTCATGCTATACTTGCGAATTTTCCCTACTTGCAAATTTGCGATACTTGTGACAGTTTGTGGAGGTTATAAGCCAAATTTTTTTGTGCAAAATATCAAAATTATTAGATTTTGTTACCTTTCTATGATTAAAAATCATTGGAGTGTGAGTTTGATATTTTTTGAAGATCTAAATATTCAAGCTTGGTAAAGAAAAATCATGTCATATAATATTAGTGCAGAACAAAATGAAGAGACACTTGCTTGATTGTGGGCTAGATTGAAAAGAAAGGGTGATGGGAAATGTTGTTGTCCTTACAATAATTGCAAGGGCTTAAAGACAAGAAGAATTTTAATCACAACAGCTGAGAAACATTGTAGGCAACATGGTCACGTTGAAGGGGGGCATGATTATCATCCATTAGTAAGTTGTTCATTATATGTCTTTATATTGATTGAATTTGTAAATGTTTATATCATTTTAACATTTTTTTTATATATAAAAAATCACTTGATCATGATCATGGTTTATTTGTGTTGATCATTATTATAAAGGTGGGGTACCCTAGGGCACATGATATGGGTTACCACAGCCCGAAGAATGTGGTTTTGCAAGTGGAGGAACATGGAGCTATGAATATTGAAGATGAAGTTAATGATCTTATGGAAGAAGATGATCATGCAACAAAAAACACAGTTGAAGATGATGGTACAAATACATTGATCCATGACACATTTAGTGGCACAATTGATGATGATGATCGAGATGACTTTGATGATGTTCATGATTTACCTGTACTTGAGAAGGCATACGAGCCCCTTTATGAATGCTCCCAAACAACTCTTCTCTCTGTTGTATTGTTGTTGGTGAACTTGAAGGTTATGAATGGTTTATCCAACATAGCAATCTCAGGGATGTTAAGGTATGTCATATATGTCATCTTTTTTCATCTATTTTAATTGTTGTTAGTTCATCACTAGTACATAAAGGATGAAATATGTACCATTAATATTCTTTATATTAACAAATTATTTTTTATTGTAGATTGATAGGTGAATTTTTGTTACCACCATCAAATATTTTACCTCGCTCATACTGAGATTTATCTACCATTATAAAATATATTGGAATGGAGTATCAAGCAATAGATGCATGTCCCAATGATCATATTATATATCATAAACAACATGAATTTGCAACAGAATGCCCGAAATGTCATATCCATAGATATCGAACAGATCAACTAACAAAAAAGGTGTCTCGAAAGGTTCTTCGTTATATTCCCATTATTCCACGTATGCAATGATTATTTAGGTGTGAAAGCTTAGCGCAATTTATGGATTACCATGCATGGAATAGAAGTGGAGATAACATTCTTCAAATTCCTATGGATGGTTCTGCATTTAGGGACATGGAGGAAAAATGGCCACACTTTAAAGAATAATCTCGTAATCTCAGACTTTCATTGGCAGCGGACGGTGTCAATCCATTTGGAGAGCTGAGATCTATTTACTCGGTGTGGCCTATTTTTGTTATCAACAATAACATTCCTCCATGGATGTCAATAGAGAGGGAGCACATAATGTTGGCAATGATTGTTCTAGGTATTTGTTTACATCAATTTTCTTTAAAGTAGTAGCATCTTATTTGTCTTATTTGTTGCATAATGACTTATATTTTTTTCATGTAATAGTCATGTACATTAATTTATATATATTGTAGTAAAATGGTTGTAAATATTATGTAATGTTTATGTTCATTCAACTAGGTAAGTACCAAGTTAAAGATATGAATGTATATATCGAGCCTCTTATCAAAGAGTTACTAAAGTTATGGAATGGTGTCACTATGTATGATGTCTCTAGACCAATAGGACAAAGACAATTTCAATTCCATGCAATGCTTGTATGGACAATTCATGATACCCTAGGGTTAACACATTTTTGTGGTATGTTATAACATTCGACTACACTTTAACGATATTTAATTTTATGAAGTAGATATCATGCATGTTTTTAAAATAATCTATTCATTATATATAATTATAAAAATTGACATATTTAATCCAATTATATATGATCTTGTAGGTCTTCAAACAAAGGGAAAATTTGCATGTTCAATTTGTGGTCCAAAGATGAAATCTAGTTGTTCAAAAAGTTTAGGAAGGAAGGTGTTTGATGAGTATAAGCACTTCCTCCACATAAATCATAAGTATCGAACTACTGAAAAACATCTTTCCAATGGGAAAGAAGAGACTACATCAAAACCATGAAGAATGACACCTCGCCTATGGAAGTTGGAATATAATAGAATTAATCGTCAAGGTTATACATTAGATCAAATTGTTTATCTATCATATATGATATGTTTGGAATTTATATTTCTATAGTGTTTTGTTTACTCATGTTGTAATTGACAATGATTGTCGTTGGTAATTTGTTTAACTTATATGCTTCATGAAGGTCATCAAGACATTAATGGTCAGCTTCCACAGGGATTGAAAAGCTATCCTAGACAATTTAGAAGGTTTCCCTACTATGAGCAGCTACAAATTGTGCATTTGTTTGATAGAATTGCATATCGAAAAGAATATAACAAAAATGTTATGGAAAATATTGGATGGAAGGCATGACAAAGAAAAAATTGTCAAAATTTGTAGTGACATTCAGGAAGCCAATCATGCAATGAAAAATGTCATTCAATTAAATAGCGATGGAGACCAAATTAATATAAGCACCCTTCCTTGGTTATTAATGGAGCAACAAAGAAATGCTATAAAAGAAGTCATACGAAAAATTTGATTTCCCACAGGATTTGCTATGAACATAAACAATATCATAACAAAGAAAGGTGAATTTGGGTCAAGGATGAAAACGCATGATTGGCATACCTTCATTAAGGTAATTATTCCGGTATATTATATATATATATTTGTATACTGCATGTACTTCTTAGTGTATTATGTTTACTACTTTTGGAAAAATAATGAAAAGATCATTTTAGAATTGTTGCAGTACGTTCTACCTCTATCTCTCCCAGACAACTTCGACAACAATGTCAAGAAAGTTATATATGATGTTGGAAAATACATGAGGTAAGTAGCAATATTTGTTCAATTCGTTGTATAGATCTTATATTTTCCATTTGTTTTACTTGTTATGTAATATATTGTATATTTTTGTTAAATCTTATTAATATATTTGTGCCTTGAATCACTTGTAGATGGTTGTCATCTAAAGAAATCCATAAAGAAGATATAAATTATTGGAAGAGAAAAATTTCTCGTCTAATGTGTGAAATGAAAAAGTGTCTACCTTCAACATTTTTCAATGCACAAGAACACTACCTCATACACCAAGTTGAGGAGACTGAATTGTGTGGACCTGCACACACAAGGTCAATGTGGATGGTTGAGAGGCACTTGAAATTTTTGAAGGCTTTGGTTAGACAAAGAGCACAACCTGAGGGTTCTATGGTGGAGGGATATATGGTATACCAGACCATGGTGTACATTACTGAATATCTTCCTAAGTTTTCAGCAAAGATCCATGTAGATCGCATTTGGGATCCCAACTCCATTAACAAATTTGAAGGGGAGTACCTGATGGGGAAAGGTAGATTGAGGAAAGTGAGAGGTAATTATAAGATGGTCATAGAGATTAATTAGAATACATTTTACATTTGGTTTCTATGTATATTGTACTTATTTAATTATTAATCTTCAATATACATCAACTATAAATTAAGGTCGTATACTGTGGTAATTAACTAATTATACGTCATTTGTGAATTTCAAGTTTTTTTATACCGTTGGTCGAGAGTGGGATGCACTATATTTGTAAGTCACAAACAATCTTGATTGGATGACAGTATGGATTGAACGATGTCAACAATTTGTTTGTGCATTAACATGGGAAGGTGTGGCTTCATTGGTTAAAGAAGCTCATCATAATGGAGATTCCAATGTTACACCAAGGGAAATTGATTTAGCATATGGTTTAAGAGATAAACCGGTACGTATAAATATATTAATCATCCATATTATTTAATTATTTTCAATTATATTGATGTATATATATGTTGAGTTTTTTTTCTTTGCATACATTCGGCCAAGAATAAATATGTTTATCAACTGACGATGCAATAATTTTTACATTTTTGACATATTGTAGGTGAAACACCACAAGGCTATGTGGTGCAATGGTCGTAAATTTTGAATCAAAAAGTTGGATGACACGAAGAAAACTTGTGATTCTAGGATAATTGTAGTATTTCAGGTGACTAATGTTTCATCTAGAAGCGACATACATCTAGAAGTCTCAGAAAATTGATATTATGGGATTTTGGATGATATACTTGAGTGTGACTTTAAGTCCTTCAAATTAGTTATGTTCATCATCCAATGGTACAGGCTACGATTGAATGAAAATGATCCTGAGAGAATTGTTATTGAACATGATAATGGATTTACCATGGTTAATACAAGGTCGATCGAGCGAGCTGGAAATGAGCCCTATGTTCTTCCAAGCCAATGTGAGCAGGTATTTTACTCAGAGGTTCTAGGTAAACCAGGTTGGTCATTTGTTGTTAGAAATGATCCAAGAGGAAGGCCGATAAAGTATAATGTGGTGGAAGAAGAAGATACTGAAGAACTAGAAGATGATCTAAATGATGATCATGATCAACAGTTAGTTGATGATGTGCCTGGCGAAGATGATAAAGAAGAGGAACTAGATCATGATGATGTAGGAGTTCATGTTCATGAAGATGATATCCGTGTGGATGATGACATTATCGAAACTGATATCAATGACGATGATGATGATATGACCAATCCTTACCATGTTGAATCTGGATTGGATGATACAGACAAAGAGTTGGATGAAGAAGAAGATCAATGACATTGAAATGTATGAGTTATGTGATTATATTATATATTTGATATTGATTTCTTGATATAATTATATTTGACTTATATGGTTACATAATTAATTCATGATGCTTTTTATTTTTTATGCCATTACATAAATAATTCATGATGTACTTTTTAATGTTGTTAATTCATGATGTTACAACTATTGTAGCTCTCCTGGAAATTTTCATATGATCAAATCCTAATTACTCTATGACTATTTATGATTAGATATTCTTTGATCATATCTTTGGTTATTTCATTTCAAAAATTAGCATTTCCTCATGTTGACCCTGCATAGCGACATGTGTTTTGTATTACTAACATGTGAAATTGTATGCATATATTGCTTTCTTGTATATATTATAGTTTTACCAACATATACTATTGTATTCTTGCATGGCTTCTTAGTTAATATATATATTTTTTATTATTGATCTTTTTGATATTTTCTATAAGTTATTATTAGATGATACACATTGGATTCCTTTTATTTTTTTATATTTGAAGATACATAACTAATTACAAGGATAATATAAAGAAGATATATCTATATATGTATCATTTATGAGTTTCTAAAATATGTTGCTTCCACATCAACCACTTTCTTTACTTCAATTGGGAAACATAATACCTCTATAATCTTGCATTTATCAAGTGTCAATAAAATAAAATTCAAGTAGTTAGCTATCAATTTTCTCTTGATTGATCTAGTAATAATATACTAGCCAACTAATACTCATCCAATGATATCATCTTGCATTGATTTGTGTTACTTGACCATCACACAATTGAACCAAGTACCACTTTAGAAATACCACATACATAGTCTTCTCTTTCTACAAACCCCCCATTGTATTCATAAGGGTTTTATCGTAGGTCCCATCAAATACTATGCCCTAATCATGTAACAAGTAGATAATTCATCTTTACTAAGGTCAAACAAGGGTTTTTTTAATCACAAAATACAATAATTTTTAGTTTTAAGTGTTAGATTTTTGTTTTGATTATAAGGTTTATCTTGTAGGTTTAAAGTATGAATTTAAGGTTCTTACAATGAATTTTCAACCAGTGGTATTATTCTATCCTATCTCTACCATTCTAGTTCTAAAATAAAACATACAAATCAAACTTAACTAGCAATCACACCTTAGTGTGCAATGGGTACGCATAAAAAGTGTGGAATTTCAATTAGGATAAATTTTGGTCTATTTTTTGCATACATTTATGCAGTACATGAGGTCAATTGGTACGAAATTTAGAAAATGATGTTGTTTGTGCAACAAAGGTCTCAATGGATAAATCATATCTTCAAATAAACTATGCATCCACTTACAGGGATCCAAACATGATTGAAATAAAACCTCTGAATTAGGAAGATGATCAAGCTCCATTACCAACAGGCTCATGTTATGCTTGCAATAAGGAGAGAGGGAGAGAGAGATATGGAGAGGTAGTGATAGAAAGAAGGAGAGATAGAGTGGGGAAGAGTGAGAGATAGAGGGGTAAGGAGATAGAGATAGAGAGGAAGATAGAGATAGACATGGATATGTAGAAGGAGAGGGATATGGAGAGGAGGAGAGGAGAGAAGGATAGGGAGAGATAAAGAGAGAGAGGAGAGAGGGATAGATAGAGATGGAAGAGATAAATATATAAAGAGGGATAGAGATCAGGGAGATAGATGGATGGATAGAGAGAGGGAGACATGTATAGAGATAAAGGGGGAGAGAGGAAAATAGAGGTAGAGATGAAGATAGAGTGAGAGAGGAAGAGGGAGACAAATAGATAAAGAGATATAGGTAGAGGGAGAGATAAATATAGAGAGAGATAGGGATAAAAAGAGGGAGAGATAGTGAGGAAAATATAGAGATATAGAGGGAGAGGGAGATGAAGAGATAAAGAGATATAGATGGTGAGATAGAGTGATAGAGAGATAGAGATATAAATAGATATACAGAGAGGAGAGGGAGAGAGAAATAAGGAGAGATAGAGAAAGGGAGAAATGAGTATGGCTGAGAGATAGAGATAGATGGAGATAGATAGGCTACATATATTGTGATATTTGAGCTTGAAATAAATCTCATGCTTGGAAACCACTATTGTGTTGTTGGAAAACAAGTTTCAACTACCATTTAATGGTAAACCAACTGTAGTGTAATGGTAAAATCCTCTAAAATATCAGGTAAAAGCCTATATATACTATTATATAATAATATATATAATTATACTATATATAATTTAATCTAATATTACTATTATATTAAATATATTATATAAAAATATACTTATTATTAATTATTAATTATAATAATTTTATATCTATTTAATAATTTTGTTAAATAATATAGTATATAATTATAATAAGTAGAATAATTATATTATTTATTATGTAAAATATAACTAATATATACTTAACTATGTAGAATATTAAAACCTAAATGGTGCCATAATTTTCATTTTAATTAACATACTCTAAAAGCTTCGTCGAAACCTTATTTTCAGGTTGTAGCTCGTCAAATTGGAGAAGTGAAAGGTCAATACCAGTGATCAGGAAGAGTTTGGAGGAGCAAAAACCCTACATATCAATACATGCGCACATGAGAACACATAGTTTAGTGCAATAGGGCAAGAGGAAAGCCATAGCGATGAGGTTGAGGGCACTCAAGGAAAATCGATGACCAAGGGACAATGAGTATTGTAAGTGATTTATATCTTTTATATTGGCACCCCCATTCTCTTTAACCTGCAATTTTCATGCCTTTCCAAAGATCTTCTCGTACATTGGCACCCCCATTCTCATAAAATGGTATAAGATAAGACAAAAAAAAAATTGTTGTATTCAGCCATACCCTGACTAGCATGCATGCCCAAGAAATTTTTGTAGTCTTCAACTCTACAGATGGATCAAAATGTAGCTACTTACCTACCCACTTAGAGATGCAAATGCCTCTACCATTGATCAGGATTGAAATGCCCTTGTAGAGTCCCTTTTCTCAACCCTACTTGTGATGCTAAGAAGTCAAGTCCTATATCAATCTTGGTTCAACATTTTGACACTTAGAAAGTATCAAAATGTTGATCTAATGCATATTGTTTGAAGGATTTACACCCTAGGCTAGTTAATTTGATTACAATACCCCTAATGGATCCACTAAACTATATAATGGTCCTATAGGTCTTGGGATCAAAATCCATATCACAATTAAAACATTGAACCCACATGATTTCACCTCTATTTGGCCACATACAAAAATACAAGCTCATAAATTGGTCTCAAAGGCCATTTACTACATTCAATTATTATTTGAATAATACATTAGTTAGTAGACATAAGTTAAATCCATAAATGTAATATTACAAAATATTCTATTTTTGAGTATATCACATTTTGTGTATTGCTAATCATAAAGCTTAGCATATATTTATCCACCATACATATATCCACCATATTCAATATACTTGCTATTAATTACCTATTGTTAGGAAAGGTGGTCATAAGGAACTCCATCTTAATCTCAACATAAGTTGAAGTATATATGTAGGTAGATATTTAGTACCTATTAAGAGTTTCTCACCCATGAAATCATAATGACTAAATACCTCATTATAGTTGAATACAAAGTTAGCAAGTTTTGTTTTCTTTGTGATATCCAAGTCATGGTCAATTTTATCATGACCATATTTCTTAGAATAATAGACCTTAATAGCTCTTGAGGCTAACTTATACCCTCTTTTAATTGTCATTGATTCAAGACATAAGGTCATATTGTTTAACACACAAACTTTGATTATTCTAGTTTAGACAGGTTTATAGGCATTTTCACACATTCACATCAAGGCAAACTACAATGACAATGCCTCTAGAAGTTCATTCAATATTGGAATAGACTTTGAAAAGCTAAATACCACAAATCTCAAAGTATGCAAGCTTGATGATGATAGGTTGCCTTTCATTGACTCAAATCTACATAGTGGGAACATATTAATTGGAAAGGTGAGTTCACAACCATCTAATGCATAATTCAACCTCTAGTTGAAACATATTGGAGAAGGATTGAACAAATTTAGGAACACTTAAAACCTTGGAGCTTTTCCCAAACCCTTCCCCTACGAACTTGGGTCATAGGGGAATCCTTTGTTCAAGGAATACATACATACCTACTTCCAAATGGGATTGAAATCCCATGTTTTTCTTCTAAGATTTCAACTATTATGATGAGAAATTGCAGTTTCTTAAGTGAATATAACTTATATAGATATAGATAAAACCATTTTGTCACATAAATCTAAAACTATATAGCTAAATATAAAAAAAAATTGGTAGGAATTTAAAATATTATAGATGAATGTCCATGGGGTTGAGATTAGTTGATTTTTCACCATTGTTGGGCTAAGCCATGGCCCTTTTGTCACTGTTCTACAAAACCTTCCATTTTCCCTCAATACACTAGGGTTGTAGAGAAACACCATATACCCGACCTACCTAACTCAACTATTATCTTAAACACATTAAAATAATCATACAATAGGACAAACAACCTTCATTCATATTGTTCAATCCATCAAATTGATAAACCTTGACTTAACAACCACAAATTCACAAGAAAATTGCCCCTGTCAGCCCTAGGGCATCACTTCAATGCCAATTTTCTTGCTTTAAAAAACCCCTAAATGAAATGAATCTCTATCCTAAAATTTTTCACACCAATCCACCAAGTTACAGTTCCAAGACAGTGGGTGGATTGGTGGATGTCATTTTTTTTAGCCCTCAAACCCTTACACAAGCAAAACAAGGCAGTCCCTGTATTTGATTGTTTTCTCCCACAAAATAGTGATTTAGCACTTCAAAACAAATTAAAATGAAAGGGAACACATATATTTATCTACACAAATGATCTTAGATCATTTCAAGCTTGTACAGATCCGTACAACACAAAAGAACTTTAGAAAAATAGTAAAAACACATAAAATTGTTTCAAGAATGTGGTATTTGATATGAAATTTTGGTATCAACTCCTCCAAAAACCATTTATCAGGCCTTGGAAGGATTTTTAAATCATCTCAGACCCCAAATGCCTTCAGCCAATGTCCATAATTGACTTACAAACACTTAACAACCCATTATTTTGCAAAATTACAATTTTGACAACTTTTAATGTCAACAATTGCAACTTTTTACATTATCAACTAGATGAATTCCAAGCACCCTAAACACATTGAAAATGGTATTGTTAGACCTTATTCACCTTGAATACATGACTCCCTACAAGAAAACCTATTCTACCTACTTTGACAATATTTGACCATCATTAACAATTTCTTCACATATTTGATCTCGTTTACAATATGGATCAATGAAATAGTAAATGGTATTTTAGACCTTATTAAAACATCAAATTTTTTTGTAAACCTCCATAGACACTTCTATGATCAACCTCTAATGCTCCAGTAGTGAACATAAGGTGTAGGTGCTCCTGCACCAGAGACTCCCCAATGAGTTATGCTTGTATCGCATGGAGTCGTCTTCCATTGATTGTAGAACATATTATTGACCCCCATTCACAAAAAAATAATATGGTTGCTTGGGCACAAAAGTGGAGCAACTCAAAGATAGGGTCTTAGCAACATTTAAAATTTAAAATTTCATTCTTCCTTTCTTATCATGCAAACTTGTGTCAACAAAACAAGTATGCAAGGCCAACAACTTCAAAGCTAAGAATGGCAGATTGCTAAATGTTTAACCTTTTTGCTTTGAAATGGGATGGGAATATAATATGATAGAAGTGGGATAAGAAATGCATCGTTTGAAGCATCAAACCAATATGCAAAGATGAAAGAAAGTGCTAACCCCTTAAACTGAAATTTTTTCTTTTAACTTTAAGTTTGTTGGGTAGCCAATTCTTTTAAGTTATCAAATCCTACCATCATACATAATCAAAATGTTGTTGTTTCAAATGACTATGAGCATTGAATTTCACTATTTGAAGATGTTGAAACCTTGTCATAGAGAACTAGAACATTGATGCAACCACTCATCCTACCTTTAAACATACCAAAAGTCTCCTAGCAATTAGACATAGGAAGATTTAAGATGACTTAAATATTTTTTTATTTCCAAAGCATAAAATTATGATGACTTAACCAAGCTTCGTACACACTCCCTCCCTGTTAACCACTTAGACATATGGATTTTATCAGTAGACAACTAAACCAGTTCACATGTGCACCTAAATTATGTCTATTAGAGTTCTAATTCATCTTTTTCAAGACAACTTAAACCAAAATATTATGTATGGTGAAACCATTCTTCTGCACACTACAAAAAATTTCAATGAAAATTTGCATTGAATATAATTTTTTTGCTATTTTTAGTCATGTAGGTGTCCAATAAACCACTTGGTGGTGTTTCCCTTCAAGTTTATTTACTTGAATGAAGAGAAAAATTCCTTTGATTACAATTAGAGAATACATTGGAGGCCTTGGTTGTGTAACTAGTGGACCATAGTCACATTTAACACTCGTTACAAAGTTTGGGAGTTAAAACGTTAAGTAGAAGTCTAGTAAATCAAATAACTTGGATTAAGACTGTGAGACTGATAATGACTATCATTCATTACCTTTGCCCCTTAATTTTCATGCTAAAATCCTTGGAACATTGCCATACATTGTTCATGTAGGAAAATTCATCACTGAGTCTAGGTTTTTTAGGCTTCCATAGCCTCAACTACTGTGAACTACATCTCCCAATCTCCATGTTTGTGTTAGGTTGTAAAATAATGAAATTTTAAAGTCATTAATTGCAAGGGACAGTCTCCTTCATACATTGATTTGATTTGTGATGGACACATTTGGATGGTAGTAACAATAACTTGCAATCTATCAAGACTTGATTACCTTATAACTTGTCAAATTCTAGCGATGAAATGATAGATTAATCATAATGTCACCTTGGGATCACATCACCATTAAAGAACTTCATCCATAATCCTTATGAGTGCAGGTACCACCAAATAGGTATTTGTCAGATTTGTCTTCCTCGAGTGAGGGAAATTCAGGAAGAGAAGATGAAAGTGAGACATGTAGTAGGTCTAAAAGAGGGAGATCAACTAGAGGTCAAAAGATTAGAAGAAAATTTCGTAAATGCATGGAATTTTTTCTTGCTGAAGGGGGGTCATGTTCTTATGATGATGAGAGAATATGCGACATCGAGGTGCCCTTCAGGTACAAACATATATGGAAACAATGGTTACCCAAGGAACTTCCTCCAATAAACACTAATGTTTGTGTCAACGAGAGGATATATCGCATAGCACCATCGTCATTACATGGTTTGGGCCTATTTTGCATGGACGACATAAATGTCTGTTACAACAAAGTTACCGAATTGATGGAGTTTTCTAGACCCTGTTACAGTTACAAAGATTGGATGCTCGAGGAGTAGGGGTTGGTACAAGTGTCGATCATGATCTTCCTATGCATACATCACATCATTCGACCCCATCATCCATGCCTATATTGTCGACTGAAATGTCGGCAACACATAGCATGCAAACATTGGGTAGCGCACCTTCTAGCAATGAACACATGCCAGAACATGTACCTGGGGATGCAGAGGCCACTAGTACTAGTGATGTTTTAGCAACATTTCCTGGATCTTCCCGTATTACTAGTACGAGAATGTTTTTGGTCACATTTTTGGTGACCGAGGATTTTGTTCCCATAAAGATAGAGAAGGTCCCAGGTACTTTAAATTTTTTTAATTATTATTATATATAATCCAATTGAAATTTACTTATTGATCACTCTTTGTAGACTAATGATCCCATGATGATTTTTTAGGAAATGATATTACATTGGAGATCTTTGAGCCCACCATACGTACACGATGGAATGCCCAAAATCAAGATTTAAAAGATGAGCTCATTAACCGTTTAGTTGTGTTGTTCGGTAATAACACATTCAACCGAACCAAGGTCCTTAAGAAAGTTGATACCTATCTAAAGTATGTGAGGGACCAATATAGGTCACATTTAGAGAAGAACAAAAAGTATGAGCGTCCCCCCATGATTCTGGAGAGGGAGTGGAAGGACTTGGTGTCAGATGGAAAGGAGAAGGCTCAAAATAAAAAAGGAAAGACACCACCGGGCCAAGGAAGGTATGTGATACTATCAACAATGTAATTATATACTGATTACTTTTTCTTTTTACATAATCTAATGTATTTCAAAATTTTCATAGGCTTCCTGACACATCGAAGGCAATAAAGGCAAGACTAGAAAAACATGGGCAACACAAACTTGGCTCTGGTGGTTATATGAAATTAGCCGCATGAATTGTAAGTATCAATAAATGAAATATTGCATCCAAATAATAAATTGCAAACAATTTTGGTTTTATCACACCATAGAAGCAAAATTCATGATCTTATGCAAAAATGCAGGGCTCTGAATTCAACAGAGTGCCCACAGAAGAGGACATGAAGATTGCCTTCCAACAAGGCTATGGAGTTGTGGCTGAACGCCTAAGACTCTTGACTGGGAAAACACAAGCTTCCATTGCATCTAACACGCAGGTAAATAAACTCAATGAAGTTTTTTTTAAATTGAATACTTGTGCAATCTATTCAATATTAATTTCCACCATAAAGTAATTATGTGCATATTTGTTTTAAACAAACAAGCAATGATAATACTGCACATGACATTGGAATGCAACCTGGTGAGGGTGGAGCACAACCTGCAGATGAAGGTCATGGTGTGCATCCCGATACTGGATGTATTCATGTGCTATACAAAACACAATATGGATTAATACAATTAAACATCTTTAATTGCAATTGGTGTATTAATTAATGTAACCTTTCATGTTTCAACTTTAGAGCATGTAGAGTGTGATCAAAATGTTGAGCATGATCAGGCTAAACAAGATCAGGAACATGATGTGGCCCCATCAGGTAAAGAGGACCACTCTAATGTTCTTTTAAACATATTTAATTGCAATTGGTGTATTAATTAATGTAACCTTTCATGTTTCAACTCCAGATCGAGATTTAGAGGGTGTTCAACATGTTGAGCATGAGGCTATAAGATAAGATCAGGAACATGATGGGGCCCCATCAGGTAAAGAACACCACTCTAATGTTCTTTTAATTAATGAAATACTTGTAACAATAATAATAAAACATATCAATTTAACATTTCTTTGCTATTGCAGCAGACCCCCCCTTGCAGCAGCGTCCACATCGTGAGTACATGACTAGGTATACATTAAGATCACGAGAAGAACTCAGAACAACTAAAGGGGGGATAGATGATTTAGAAAATGATACTCCACTTTAGCTTTTTTTAGCTGCAAAAAAGAAACAAAAAAAGTGATTGTAATCATATTATGACAACCATATTTTTGATAATATGTAAAAACTGAAAGAATGAATGTTATATGCTATTAATGGATGAATGAATGAATGTTATATGTTATTAATGGATGAATGAACGAATGTGAATATGTTAATGAATGAATGTTATATGTTATTAATGCAGGATGAACGAATGAATTTTATATGTTATTAATGGATGAATGAATGATTAATGTTATATGATCAGGTATGGGGAATTGAGAGTGATGTGAGTTGGGGGGGGGGGAAGGGCCAAATGAGCTTCCAACATCACGTGGTTGACCCTGTTAAGTAGAGAATATTAAACTATTCTTGAAACAAAGAGAAGCTCAATAAGGTAATGCACTTTTCAATATAAGAAATGTATCATTTGAAGCATCAAACCAATATGCAAAGATGAAAAAAAGTGCTAACTTTTCACTATGGTGGCAGAAAAATGATTCTTTATTCCCTGATGCCTTCATTTTCCAAGCCAATTTCTCCTACTTTGCATAGCTCTGCCATGTTTGTGGATGTGATATGTCTCCTACACAAAAAACATCTACCAGTTTATGACCTTCAATCCAACTACATCCAAGTATCTTTTTAATTCCTCTACCTTTCATCAATCTCTTTACTATTTGAACCTCGTACAAATGTTTTAGATGAAGAACCCATTATTGTGAAATGTGCCTCCAGTTGAGTAAAGTGAATCCATGCTCTGCATCATAATTTGAAGTTGTTTCCATTCCAATGTTTCAAGTTTAGTTTGTTTGTATGGATTTGTATGAATACCACATTGTGTTGAGTGTGGATTTGGTTTCAAAGCTCCATTTCTTTTGTTTTTAGTGGTGACATAACTCTAAAATTTAACTTTTGTGCATAACAGGTTAGTGAAAAAATTGACAGCTTTGAAGGGTTTAGAGGGTCAATTGAGATAGATACATGGATATTTGGATCTTGTTGTTGATGGGAGGCTTCCACTTAACCATGAAATTTTGTACCATCTGCAGGTATGCAAAAATTTCTCTACTTACATTCATTCAAGAGGCTAGATCACTTATCTTTTGTCATATGGTTGGATTAATGTGGCATACAATGTCAATGTGGGCTATAGTTTTTTTAATATGTTCAATTTATGCATATTTTACAATGAATAGAGGGTGAAAAGGGGTGTGTAAGTTAAAAAAAACATCATTAACAATCATTCTTTATACTATGTTATATTTATTCATTATTCCTAAAATTCTTAAACATATAGACTAGGAAGAGAACTCTATTCAATACATGAGTATGTACTACATATATTGTTGTATCCAAGCCTTATGATATTGGATATATCTAGGAAGGCCCAAGAAAGGAGTTGCATGTATATAAGTAGTTGATTGGATGTCTGAGAAGTTTTGGAAGAATAACATTAAATTTTGTTCGGTGCTTGCGTTTTTCCTTGGGTTTACAGTTTAGTGCTCAATATGATCATAAATGTCATTTTTCCATGTTGATTTTTATCCCAAATGCTTTGTTAGCTATTCTAACTTCTTGTATACTTTGGTTATTCGTCGACTTTAATATAATTTATCCATCTCTCTATGTCTTTTGGTTCAATAAATACTTGTCTCTTTCTTATTTATGTTTTCTCTTGTTGGTCTGAGTGGGATGTAGAATGCTTGAATTGAATATCTTCTATCATAGACACCCACATATATGCGTCATGCCATATTGAATCTGTTGGGACACATTGCCTTGAGCGTTTGTTATTTTGTATACATGTCAAGGTGAAACTGAAGGTTTAGAAGGTTCAAGGAACTGGGTTATGATAGTCTCTTTCTTATTACTTTCCTTTGTTCATATGTTTTGTATTGATTTTCAAGAGCTTGAAGAAGAGGGGAAGCACCCACCTGACCTCCCAAACCTTAAGAGGAGAATAAAAGAGGGTAATGTTTTAATTTTGATTGTTGCTGCATTATTTTCAAGATTACAAGGCATCACTTGTTTCATCTATTTGGACTATGTTTGATAGTGTTCATTAATGATACATATCGATCCTTTGTCTGTCAGTTGTTAGAATTCTGTCCAATTTCAAAGCTTTAAGGAAAAAAGGGTCTAGTTGGAAGGACTATATTGAGCAGCTTGTTGCAGATTTGTCTATATATTATGGCTACAATGACTATTTGATCCAGACCTTCCTTGAGGTTGAAGCCTGAATTTTTAGAATTTTGTTCTTATTATCTATTCCAGTGCTTTGTTTGATTTCCATTTTATCACTTTGTTTGCAGCTTAGTGAATTTCAGAATAAAGTTAAATGAGGTGATATTGTGCTGAATGACTATAAATTGTGGTCTCCAAAATTTAGATGTTCCTTGTTGCTGAAGCAGTAGAAATTATTGAAGCAAACAAAGCTCCTTCACTTACATACCTCTGGACCAACACTTTAAAGGTCAATAGCTGGAATAGCCAATTTATAGTTGAATAAAATACTTATTTCTCACCTAAGTAACCGAGCATCTATTTTTGGATGTTATTTTCCTAAATTGATTTGTCTAAAACAAACACAAGAAGCATGTGTGAAAAATATACCAATTTGCCTAAAAACAATGCAGGGACTATTCACAAAAGATATCTTGATGTGCATAAAACAAACATAGGAAGTACCCACGAGAGATACATTGATAAACACAAAACACACACCATGACCCTAAGCACCTATAGGTACTGCTACAACAAAGTGGAACACAAAATCTTACTTCATACCAACCTCACTGCTCTATGAGTAAACTTACCAATAAACTTTAAGGAAGGATATCCAACTTTCTCCTCACATTTTTCAACTTACTATTTTCTAGAGTTCCCTCAAAGATCGAAGCAAATCCAACTTTCTTCTCACAGTTTAAATCTTTCTGCATTCTCAAGTTTCTTCAAAGATTGAAGTAAAGATTGTGCACTCTCACCCGTATTCATCAAATCAATATGCATTGTTGATCTTTCATCTCATAGTCCATTTTATTGATATTTTCATACATTGTTTTAATTGTTAAGACCATCCTTTATTGATTATTGATTGTATTCTAAAAAAATTTCTACCTCTCATGATTTGGAATCTTCTTGAAGACTCTAAACTCTTTCCATCATTGCTCACTTGGTGAGGGGGACTGCCACTGTACTTGTTTGAAATTCTTGTGGACTGTCATCCTTTGAATCTACCCTTCACATGACTATCTTTTACTGCCCTTAGTTGATAGTCCTTCTAGGTGACTGCCCTTTATATGTATGATGGCATCTCTTAATTAGAATTGTTTCAATGTTGACTAAAAAAATAAATAATGACAATTACTTTGAACTTCTCTTGTTAATTTAAAATTTTAACCCCCTGATATCTTTAGACTATTAGAAATAGGAGACCATCAACTTCAATTAATGTATTTTATATTATTTTGCATTGGATGGCTTCAAGGATGTTAACAAATACTTGAATATGGAGTTTATTTGAAGGTGGACTATTTTTTATGGAAAATATATTACACTCAGTTATAAATTTCATTACCTTATGTTTTGTATACAGGCACCAAGAACATATAGAGCAAGTTTGATCAAAGGGTCTTCTAGGTCTCATGCCAATGCAGTAGAACAACAAACTTTGATTGGTCACTGGCAAAGCATTGTGCAGAGCCTGAACAATTTTTAGAAAACATTATGTGCCAATTATGTAAGTGAATCTTTGATTTATGAGCATTTGGATAGATAACATGTTTGTGAACTATGAATTCATTTTGTTTAGTTTTTCAAGTAGGAATATACACATTTTCCATACTAAAAGGGTTGGTCACCTTATTTTTGTAGGTGCCTTCCTTTTTGATATGTAAGGTGTTCATAGTCTAACAAAAAAAAACTAGTTAACCCTAAACCCTAAACCCTAAAATCTAATAGTTGTACCAAGGGCCATGTTTAACAAACCAAATGACATTGCTAACTTTTCACTACGATGCCAGATAATTTTTTTTTTTTTTTAAAACTCCAATGTTTCATCGAAATTTTGACGAACCAATCCGACGAAACAAAAAAAATTGCTACGAGGTTGTTATACCTCTAACACAATTTTCATCGCAATGTCAACTCCTCCTCGTCGGAAAAATGATGAATGTTTGTTTTTTTTCGACGCTTTCAAATGGCACTCTACAACATTTTTGTGTTTTTTGTTGTCGATAGATAGACAAAGTTTCGTCGATTTTGCGATGAAAACCACCAACATTTTCCATGGTGTTGACTGACGATGCTGGGTCATTGTTTCAACGAATAAAATTTGGTTGTTAAAGTGATGAAATTCCAATGATGAAATTGAAAACAGTGTTTCATTAGAAATTTGACAATAGTTTGTCGAAATTTTGACAAATATTTGTCGAAATTCATAGTCAAATACAATAGTGACTGGATTATCATGGAGATGTCGACATTGATGTATTTTAGGTAGAACATGAATGCTAGCTTGGCCAGTGGTCGGATAGCGTTCTGGATTCTTTGCCAAGTTGTATGGAAACGGGCATTGAAATTGGTTATGGCTTCAGATGGGGCTCACTTGATTGTTGATAGCTGGTGATATAGTGAAGACCTATCTCCGTCATTGGAAAACCTTTCATAAAATGGATCCTCGAGCTCATCCCAGGTGTCGATAGTATTAGCTGGTAGACTACGATACCAATCTAGTGCTTTTCCTCGTAAAGAAGTAGCAAGTAGTCTTAGAGCTATGTTCTGATCTGTGACTCTATGTACTAGACACACGTCTGGGACATCTTGCAGATGTTCGGATGGCGTTCTTGAGCTATCTTCTATGAACTTTGGAATAGCTTTGAGAGAAGAGATCAGGATAGGGGCCCACACAACGGGTGCAACTGGGGCAACAAGGGGGCTTCCAATGTCCTAGGCCACATAATTTTGGTTGGCGATAGATAGCATAGTTGGGGTCCAAAAAATTTACTCAGATGAATTCAGGTACAATTGGTATTGGTGGAGGCACTAGTGAGTCAATATTTTTGTGGTTTGTGACCTAGTAATAGGACAATGACTTGTACACCCTTTTGATTTGTTATATCTAAGAAAAGGTCCCATCGGGCGTGCTAGAAAAAAAGAAAAATTGTTGATGCCAAAATTTGGCAAGGTAACAAACTTTTGTTGGAAACTCAGTTAAATGGGGGGACCTATTGTGCTAAAATTTGTAACCTCCGAATTTTAAAGAAGCCGACTCTTCTATAACCGGGGTTTTGAATCTGAAAAGGAAGCAAGTATAAAAATAAAATTATCTGAGGGTGATGCATCGAGACTTAGATGTAAAGCAAGATAGGTCTATCTTGTAGATTCGATCTAAGGGCTCTTTCAATAATTTGCTATGTCTAGAATGAAAGGAAACTAAGGTAAAATCTAAATGATTCACTTTAATGACATAAAATAATACTCATATGCATTTATTGAAAAGAGGAGTCAAAGACATGATCTGAATCAACAAACTTGCATTCAAATTATAGAAGTTCTATAAATGAAACATTTAGCACCAAAATGGCACAGTAAAACTTTATCAAAATCTTCAAGAAAATAGAAAGGCCGAACAATGGCACAATCTACAAGTCTTTACAATAATATAAAAAGCGGTAAAGGCCTGGTTCTTCTACCAATATCTCTTCTCTAAATTCTTCACTCTTAACTAATATTATGAACCCTTGCTTCGATGGAAGAAACAATATATATAATAGAGCCTAGCCTGGTGAGCCAATAACTGGAAAGATCCTCCGATCATGGGAAATGATGCATTTAGCAATGATTTCCCTTTTGTCATTGCAATTGAAAGATTCAAGCCATGAACGAGGACATCCCAGGACTAGATGCATCCCCTACGAATGATGGAAGTGGTCCCAATAAATCAGAATGCTTGACACGTGCAATTCAATCATGGCGATCAGTTACAGAATAGGGCAGCTGGTGATAGGTTGTTGCCTGCTCAGTTTTCCTTCACGAGGAAGTCTTTAGAAGATCGTGTGGCAAATGGTCGGGGGCTGATGCTCATTCATCCCCTTAAGCAATGAAAAACCTGTGATGTGAAGACTTGTGGAGGTATTCAAACATGTTGTGATGAAGGTGGGGTCCACCAAGGAAGGTGCACGGGCAGGTGCTATGTGGCAGCCGGTTGGGGCCCGAAAGGGGAGCGATGCAAAGGAGCACAAAAGATTGCGAACTGCCGACATGTGGAAGCATGGCACAAGATTTTGAAAAGCAAGAGGAGGAAAACCTTGTGAGGAGCACTTGGTTGACAAGTGGCAGCATCCGTAATGGGATTGCATGGAAGGAGTCCAATGTTTCTTTTCTTTAGAGGAGGGCGTGACCGATAGGAAAAATAGAACTACCCGAAAGGAGCATGGGAATTTTGTATTCACAGTAACCATAGGAGTACATACCAGTTTAGAGTCTTCCATTCTAAACTTCTTTAACATTTCCTTGACATACTTTGATTGTGAAATGAAAATACCTTTTTTTGTTTGATTAATTTGTAGTCCAAGGAAAAAATTCATCTCCCCAAACATTGACATTTCAAACTCATTCTACACCTGTTTTGCAAATTTCTTACACATACTTTCATTTCCTTCAAATATTATATCATCAACATACACAACCACAATCAAGATTTGATCTTTCTCAACTTTCAAGTAAAGATTTTTATCTATGGAATCTTTATTGAATCCTTGTTGCAACAAGTACCTATCCAATCTTGCATACCAAGCTCTGGGAGCTTGCTTGAGTCCATACAAAGCTTTCTTCAATCTGCATACCATATTAGGATCATTTGATAGCTGAAAGCTTTCCGGTTACTCAATGTATACTTCTTCCAACTCACCATTTAAGAATGTAGACTTCACATCCATCGAATAAAATTTGAAATCCTTATGTGCTACAAAAGCCAAAAACATCCTAATAGCTTCCATTCTTGTCACCAGAGAAAATATATCCTCAAAATATATTCCTTTCACTTTTGAGTAGCCTTTACACACAAGACTTTCCTTATTCCTAATGACTTCTCCACTCTCATTTAGTTTGTTCTGAAATACCCACTTAGTTTCAATCACATTCTTGTTTGTTGGTCTTGGGACAAGTTCCCAAGTCTAATTCTTCTCAATTTGCATTAGTTCTTCTTCCATAGCCTTGATCCAAAATTCATCTTTGCATGCCTCAATTAGTGTTTTAGGTTCAAATTTGGAAATTAAACATAAATTTACTTGTTTTTTCATAGAAACCTTTCTTCTTGTCAATACACCTCTTTTTTTGTCACTAATTCAATCTAATCTTAAAAATGATTCTTCTACACGTACTTAGGAGTCTTAGGGATCCTTTCCAGAGCTTATTCCTCTTCAACCTGCACTTCTTTTTCCTTATTTTCATCATTTTCTTCTTCTTTGCAAGAAAACTCATTTGATTCATATCCATCTATCAATACTCAGTTTTTATGTAGGTCTTCATCCACTTTGATACTTGCACTTTCAATAATCTTTTTTAGCCTCTTGTTGTAGCACCAGTAACGTTGTTGTTTGTAGAATATCCAAGGAAGATTCCTTCATCAGATCTAGCATCAAACTTTCCTAAATTTTCTTCATCTCTTTTGATATAGAATTTTCTTCCAAACACTCTAAAATGCTTGATAATAGGAGTTCTTCCATACCACAACTCATAGGGATTCTTTGAACTATTTTTCCTTGCTTGCGCTCTACAAAGTATATAGACTGTAGTATGAATTGCTTCTCTCCAATAAAAATTCGGTAAATTTGCTTCCTTCATCATTGTCCTTGCTACTTCTTGAACATTCCTATTCTTCCTTTCGACCCCTCCATTCTACCGAGGAGTCCTAGGAGCTGATAAATGTCTCTTTATTACATGATCTTCATAGAAATTGTTAAAATCATTGGAGGTGAACTCTCCACCTTTGTCAGATCTTAAACATTTGATTTTCATATCCATTTCATTTTCAACCATAGCTTTTAATTTCTTAAACTTGTCTAGAGCTTCTAATTTTTCTTTGAGAAAAGTTACCCAAATCATTCTAGAATAATCATCAATCGATAGCATGAAATACATGTCACCTTGAAAACTTCTTGTTCTTGCAGGTCCACATAGGTCTGTATGCACCAACTCCAAAGGACCACTAATAGATTGTTCTTTGATTTTTAACCTTTTTCTTGTTTGCTTCCCAACTTAACATTCCTTAAAAATTGCATTTATAGGCATTGCAATCTTTGGCAGATCTCTAACAGCTTGAGTAGAGTTGATTCTAACTAGGCTATCAAAATTGATGTGACACATTCTTCTATGCCATAGCCAAATTTCATTGATTTGAGTCATAAAGCACATACCATTAGCACCTTTAAGCTGATAAACATTTCCATCTATCCTTCTTCCTGCAGTAACTAGAGTTCTGGAACCTTTTCAGATTGCACAACTACCATCCTAAAATACAAGATTATATACTTTTCTACACATTTTTCCTACTCTTAGATGATTATGTCGGAGCCCCTTAACATAAAGAAAATCATCTATATTATGATTTCCATCAAAACTAATTGAACCTTTTCCACATATCTTAGAATATGTATCATCACCAAACTTAACAAGACCTCCTTCAAAATTTTCAAGTTTAACAAACTTACTCTTATCACCTGTCATGTGATTTGAGCATTCGATGTCAACAATATAGTAGTTTTTGTTCTCTCTAGCATGAAAAGAAATCACCATAGTTCCATTGCGATCTTCTTTAAGAGAAACTTCCTTCATACATCTCTCAGAGTTAGTAGAATTAGTTCTAATATTTAGAGCCATGAACAAGCATTCATTATCCTCATCATCAGGGTAATCAAATTCATCATCAAATATCTTGTCATCTTCTTTAACATAATAACTTCTCTTAATTGATTTACCTTTATTCTCCTTAAATCTATCATTTGAAGCTTTGACTGGACATCTTGAAGCATAATGACCTATCTTTCCATATCGAAACTTTTGAAAGGTAACTTACCTTTGTATTTTCCAGTGCCCTTTTTCAATTTCATCACAAAGTTTGCTTCTAACTCATCAAACTCATCTGGATCAGATTCCTCGTTCTTCTTCGCTTTCCCAACTTTAAAAATAGTCTCTTTTCTTGAATCACTTGAGCCAAACTCTCTCAATTCAAAAGTAGTTAAAGCACCGAACAACTAATCTCTATAATAATGATCTAAATTCTAAGCTTCTTCAATAGTATAAACCTTATGACTATAAGATTAAGGAATAGTTATTAATACCTTCTTTACCACCTCATCTTCAAGTTTTCCTCCAAAGCCTCTAATGGAATTGAAAACTTCATCCACTCTATGCATGTAGATTGTAACATCTTCATCTTTTGTCATCCTTAGGGTCTCAAATTTAGTCTTAAGATTCTGCATCTTTTCTTGCTTGACCTTATCATCTCCTTCATAGATACTTTCTAGATTTTTCTAGATCTCACCAACAATTTTAAGACTCATAAATTTCACAAATTCTGAATGAGAAAGACCACTCAAAAGAGAATACCTTGCTTTGTCATTGTTCTCATATGCCTTGATCTAATCATCAATACTCAAACCATTTGTAGGAATTTTATATCTAGTTTCAAAAGAATTCCAAACTCCAAACCATAGAGAAATAAGTAAACCTTCCATCTCGATCTTCTAGAATGCATAATCCAATCCATCGAATAGAGGAGCCTCCTTCTTGTGTGCCATCCCAGATCTATCTCAAGTGGTTAAGATTTCTTCCAAGGAACCTTGCTTTGATACCAAAATGTTGAATGCATAAGACAACTGAGAGGGGGGTTGAATCAATTGTACATTAAAACATTAAACCCTCATTAACAATCAAATTTGCATTAATCCTTAAACCCTTATCATGGATTAGCAAAACATAAACATGAGAGGCAATAATCCAAACACATGAGAACACCAGATTTACGTGGAAAACTAAAGAATGGAAAACCACGGTGAGGATTAACTCACAATATAAAGTAATTGAAACACTGAATACAATAGGCTCACTACCCAAAAGAAAGAAGGGCTCACTACCAATGGCTCACTACTGGAATATAAAGAAGAATAAAGAAGATTGTTACAATGAAAAATCCATCTCAAAGCAATAGAAAAGTTCCACCACTGCTTCACCAAATCATTCACACTCTCTCTGTAAAATGTAGACACCTTTTGCTCACTTCTTCCAATAGTCTTGGTCATTAAAGATCACACTGCACTTCACATCATAACTCACATCACACACACTTCATCCTTCATCAATTCAACACACATATTTATCGCCCTCAACCTTGAAAACAATCTACAAGGTAAGCTATGCACCTCAAATGTGCAAACTCAAATTAGGTTAACACTAAAAATTCCTATGATGGAGAGGAATGAAAGTAGACCACATCACACCTTAAATTAGACCTAAATCCACTCATACACACCACACCACGCTTCCACAAACACCCAAGAAAATCCATAACTAGTGTAAATACCCAAGGTCAGTTGAACCTATGTTAACACCATTGAACATTTAAGTGCACACTTCCTCAAATCCAAAGATGACTTGCGGGCCACACATAACACTTAAACACAATCTGGAATATTCCATCAACGCCCTGAAATCCAACAAATTCCTTTGCAATAAATTTCACCTGAAAAACATATTCATTGTGTACACCAAATTAACCTTCCACATACTATAACACATGAATCCAACCTTGTGGAGCAACGAACTTTGAGCAACTTGGACTGGAGATAGATGTGAGCACTGTAATCACACACTCAAATCTCCAAGAACATAAACCACACTATGGATAAATGTGGAATAAAACCATTTCTCCCAGACAACACTACATTCATAGTTCACACACTGGTGAACACAAATTTCTCTGCACAACGATCCAAGACAATAAAATATAGATATAACACCTCTGAACACCTCTGATCAACATATCCAAACCACATAAGAAAATCTTAAATACAGAAGAAATGTGGAGAAAAAACCAGAACACTACTCTATTATATTGAATACTCTTTACCACATTATTTCCTCTTCTATTCAAATTTTCTCAAAAGTACTTGGAAACCAAGCACCACAAACATCATCTCATCATCTACAATAATTTCTCATCACCATCAAACCAACCACACTACAAAAATTCAACCACATGCATGCTTATCAAGGAAAAACTAGAGGTTGACACCAGTGAGACTACTAATGACAACATAATGCAACAAATCAAAGCAACTCTAAGGTTGACATTAATACAATAACATAGATCTATTGACATCAATGAAAACAAAAATTGCATAAAATTCCAACACATTTAAGGGGATTGACTAAGGATAATGTGAACCATTGCATTCAACCATCTCCTCATTAGCTCTAACCAATCCTTATAGGTCAACAAAGAGTAGGAACCATAATTAATTGAATCATAGAATTTTACATTGAGCCAAATTAGGAATAGATGCATTAATATCAAATCTATGTAACATGGGATGAACCTAGAATCATAGAATCAACCCACAAAGAATCCTAGGTTTGCACATAGTTCTAGACTATTGGCACATCAAGACAACCTATTTTTATGTACCTAGTTGACTAATTTTTTCATGTTAGTTCTAAGAGCTAAACTACAACCTTCACATTTAATTTCTTGCAATGGCATAGGATTATTCTAAAATTTACCTAACTATACTATTTAGGTTAATTGTATTTATTGATAGCATTAGTTAATTGACCTAGATAGCTTATCAAGGAAAACATATTTTTACATACTTTTTTAGTGAAAACATTCAATCTTACACCATACTAGGGTTTTCCTCTAGGGTTTATACCTTCATTTCTTTTTAAGGTTTAAGATTTATACTTTATTATGTATATACCATTTTTAGGTCTTGCTAGAGTTTATGTTCCTATTCTATGTTATTCCATTGCTTTATCTTTTCTCCTAGGGTTGGTTCTTTATTTTTACCTTCATTTTTTCCCATGCACCCCACCCTTGGAAAATTCACTAAGATTTCCTTATTCAAATTTGATATACTACTATTTCAAGCTTATTTTTGAATCAAGTGCTCTAATGCCATATGTAAAGACTCAACTAAGGGTCTTAATAAAAAAAAAATTAATTATAATGAAGAAACATATCATATTAATTTAATTATTTTATGTAATAAGTTTTTTAAAGTAACTTATTTATGTTATTGTAGTTAGTCTAAGTACTCAATAATCATCAATAGCTAATTTAGGTTATCTTTTCCATTTTGGGACAATGAGTTTCTTAGCCAATCTACGCTCTTCTATCCATTACGCTCACTTGTCCATATGGGATGATTAATACAACATGGTCAATCCAAACAAAAAAAATATCTAGTATGGAATAGGAAACTCAAATGGCTATATAGGCATATAAGAACAAAAAAAATCACTCATCAAGATTGATTGGATCCTATGCCACTTATAAAAATTTATAACATGCCCATACTATTGCGTCAAGTTTTTCTTTTTCTACAAGTTCTAAAGAGATCTTGTACCCTCCCTCGGGTTTTGAGCCACCTATGAAGTACAAGATCAATCAACCTTTGAGATTATTTTGAGTAAGAATGACTTATTTTATTTCATTATTTCTTTGGTTTGTTAAATTATTCAAGAATTGTGTTTAAATGAGGAGACACACATGCTTACAATGTTCTCTACAGTTCAATACTAGAAACATACTTTATTTTCCAAAATGCCTACATACCAAGTATATCTATAGGATCAAGGTACATGAGAACTGTTATGTGAAATGCATAGTTTTAGTTTAATCTAAATTTATGAAATTGTATGAGTGGGCATGCAATGCTTTCTAGGGTCCAATTTCCCTAGATAGTTATTTGTTGGCTTTCACCCATTCAACTGAAACAAATATGAAAAACTAAAGAAAAATCTACATGCAAAAACCTAAAGGAGTGTTTGATGCGATGTTTCAAAATGACAAATGTTTTCCAAGCTTACCTAAAATGCAAGACTTGTCTAAGGAATATTTCTCATTTTCTTAGACTTAAAAGTTTTAATTTTCCTTATATTTCACCAAAGATTTGAAGGGTTGTTGCCATAGACATTGTTGTAGTAGTTATGTTAGGCTACAAGTACAATAGTTCAAGCGTGACGGTATGACCCATAAACATGAACCAAAGGCAATATTTATAGTAAATATTGTGATAGGTTTAATATTTGAAAAAGAACACTCATTGTTTTCTAATCACCAAGATCCATAATGGGCAAGGTGAAAGTATATGATAGGTAAGTGTTTTGTTTATCTAGAAAAAAAACATAAATGTGAATCAAAATATAACAATTTAATTTTAAAACCCCCACAAAGTAGATTTGATCAAGTTAGAATTAAACCAAAAGATTAGTCCCCATTTTCTAATCATCAAGATCCCAAATGAGCAAGGTGAGAGCATATGACAGTTGCATAATCCAAATTGAAAGTCTACCTTGCAAGCTCTCTAAATTTTGAAATATAAAATAATACTCTTATAACTCATGTATTCTTAGAATTTAAAAATAACATGTAGATGATAATGAAAAGAAAACCAAATAATTAAAATCATGTGCTATACTATTAATTCGATAAATTTCCAATAAAATTTTAATAATATTTTATATTGTGTGTGTGTGCGTGCGTGCATACATACACACACTCTAGGAGTATCAATTTTATGTTCTATCTACAACAATATTGAGTTAAGAGTACACACAAATATACACACGAAGTATCAAGTTTATGTTTTATCTACAATAATATTGAGTTAAGAGTAAAACCCTAAAACATGACTAATAGATTCATAGTTTACCCATATACCAAAAACTCTCATATGACCATATAACAACAAATTTAGATAAAATAATTTATTCCACATGTTCATCAACTAATCTCATATAAACAATAATTTATAGTTGACTTATGATATTAATAATTTTATAGTTAATTCATAAACAATAGAATAACAACATGATTATTTTCAACTCCCAATCATAAACATTGTTTCAATTAACAAATTTTTAATTCAGAAAAATAATAATGATAAATAATAGAAACAAATAATACATCCAACAAAAATAATACTGTCATTCTTTAACGATGCTCTCACCATAATCATGACAAAATCTTTAAGTCATGAAACCCAAATATCGTACATAATATTTATATGATAAAAGAGACTAAGATTGAAGCTATGCATTCTCAGTAAAAACCAAAAATCATAGAAAAATCATTGCATAATATAATATAACTTATAAGAAATGATATTCTAACTATAAACACATTCATAGGATAAACATATATTCATGATATGTAACGCCCCGTCATGGAACCCAAGGAATGACACGTCACTAACACTAAACAACCGGACATTTTTTTTTTAACATTTAATAATAACATGTGACCAATAACTTAACATGAATGTTCTCGGATTCCACAACTATGCTACTAAAGTAAAAAAATAAACACAACACATCAAGAACTATATATATAAGTCAATTCATGTGAATAGTCAAGTCTAGATACATTACATCAAGAGTTACATTACAAGTGATCACAATAAGCGAGATTGTGAAAAATCTTGATACATCAATAATGACAATACAAAGGAACCTCATGTAACATCATGAGTGTGTACAATGAAGAGCAAGATCAAGAAGAGATGACGACCAAGGAACCAATCTTTGTGAACGATGTGTAATCAGGATCCTACCTAGAACAAGCAAGTCTCAAACAATATCACCTGCAGGGGACCCAATGGAAGATGTGGCACGTTTCGCCCAACTGTGTGGAACTTGAAAGCCCACCCTTTATGCTAGGAGATAGAACAGGTCCTCAAGTCAAAACAGACAACAACAAGAACATCACATAACACATGGTCGACACACATGACAAGATAATAGACATACTTCCAAAGGCGACTAAAAATCACAAGTAACTCAACAAAAGAGAACTAACAAGTGTAAAAGGACAAGAGTGTCATCACACAAGCTCGACATGGGTTACCCAATGGGATCTTCATAGGTTACCGACCCCCTTACTTGGTTAAACCTTGGCAACCTCAACCGATCCTCGGCCCCACTCTCACTCATGCGGGATCAACATACCTTTCGAAGGGACAAGATAGTTGATCTTTGCCATTCCAGGCCTTCCCACTCATCCCAAGCCCAAACGAGCACTTGAGTCATGAATAAGGATAATTATCTGAATTAATATGAGATGCTACTCGAAACCCATAAAAGATTAATTTAGTTATCACTTGGTTAACACACTTCCGAGAGGTTACCCCTGCAACCACTCCTCCTATGGTACAACTTCTCAAAATGACAAGACTTACAAAGCCATCATGCATGCAAGAGAAAACTTCTTTTCACATAGACCCAACATAGTCAAAATCATAACTTGACATTAATATAACTCAATAACACTGTTAAACATGCATGGCAAGTCTTGTACGAACTAAAACATTTCCATGCTAAGGAATTCAAAATATCCAAAGGATATCCCAAACAAACATAACGTGCATGGTTCACGTTTCAACTTTGAAATAATACAAAAACAACCATAATTCTCTATCCATGAATTCCAAACAATACTAATATTCAAGCCTCTAGAAGATAATACCATAAACGACATATTTCTATACACAAAAAGAATGAACTCAAAAAGGAAATAACACTTGAACATAGTTAAAAAGTTTCATTCAAGTTTCCCCAATCGTACATGTCTAACTCAATACGTTTAAGTTCATTGAGAGAAAAGACAATAAATCCTTCCATAAGATGATGTTTTAATTCACATCCAAAAATTATAATGATATTAAGAATTTGTACCCTAATAATCAAACATATATATTCGTTGAAATAACTAAGACAATTCTTCATTCCAATCTTAACAATGTATTTACCTTTAAATTAATAAACCGTTTCCGAAATTAAGATAAGGAGTTTAAATAAAATAATACTTAATAATCTTCTCCCTTATGTCATTATTTAAAGTTGAATCATAAATAAAATATTGACTAAATATTCATTCGTATTTATAACTATTACCATCTATTCTTATATACATGTGTCAATATTTTAGGAATGATCAAGAATTAGTTAAAGATAAGAATTCATTTGTATTAATAAATAATACTATCTATACTTACTTATCCGATGAACTATTCTTAATAATCAAAAGAAAGATTACTAAATGTTTCCTTAATAATTATACCCAAAAATACACTAAAATCCTATATTCATTCTCAATAAAAAATGTAACAATCTAGAAATTACCACTCAAGTAATTCTATTGCTAAATTTTATATTTATAAAATTAGAATGCTAAAACATATTAATAACTTTTGAATTGAAGAAGAAGAACTTTTGAAAGATTTATAAAGAGCGAATGAATTTACACTTTTAGTCCATACCCAACTCAGATATAACTGTTGGTTTAAGCTATTCACTTCTTAAAGTTCTCAAACACAGCGACACTAACAACCCAATACACATCTATCCATAGTCACACGCAGGGAGGGCATGCTATCTACATGCATGCCGACTCACAAGATTCTAATTCACAGCTGTACATGGATTAATACGTCTCTGAAAGCTATAATGCTGAAGCAAATAACGTGGACTTGCGTTGCAAAGATATTAACAAGCTTCAACTTCCTAAAAGTTTTCGCATTGATCTAAACCTGAATTAAATGATAGATAATTTCCACATGGACACCAAATAGAGTTAACTAATTCACATCGCACCTTCTAAGATAAGATAAGTCAGTAGTCGGGATCACATGCAAACTGTATGCACATGGCAAGATGACTCAGATCGGCGAACATTCAAAGGAAATTCCAAAAAGAATAAGAATCCTAACCTATGCGGATATCTAGCAGACCATTCCAAAGAAAACTACGATTACCAGCACTCAAAAAAGGCAAAGGAAGAAAAATCACTCCCTGTTCGCATGGAAATTCCCATGTGGTTTAACTAACAGTTCCCCCCTCAACGATGATAACAAAGAAAATGAAGAACATAGTTTAGACAAGAAAAGAATATCAGTGGACTCAACGCGAGCAAGGGAAAAGAGAGACTGAAGTTGGACTTGATGGAACATTAACAACCTTGTACGCATCATATGAAGATCACACACAATTAAATATTACGCCCTGCAGAGAACCGAATGGCTGAAACAAGAATATAACTTGCACATGGCGAGAGTAACACAAAAAGGTAAAGCACAAGCTTGGAAATTCGCATGGCAAGGAGCCAACCAAACGTAGGTAATTAATGGTGCCATCGAAGAGAAAATATTATGAACACCAAACAACAAAAAATGAAGTGGGATGCAATTCTCAGCGGCTGAAGGAGAGAGCGCGTGGCGTAGCCTTGAAAAGGCTTTAGCAACTTCCAAGCCAATGATATTGGCTGGTGTGAGGATTTCGACTGATTACCTCTAAAATATAGCATCTCATAAAGAGAAATTATTTTAGGATGCATGCTACAACTCGTGCTATGGTGGGTCTCACAGCAAAACCATGCAGATACCAACAAGTAAGCCGATTTAACAATATTAACCAAAGAGGCTGAAATCCAAACAACCGACCATGCATTTGGTGGAAATGACCAAGGCAATAAAACTAAAAGGAATTACAAGCTTCATTTAGGACCTATAATCCATAGTATGATTTGGATGAAGAAGGGAGAACACGGAGATTTACTTCGACACATATCGCTGCCAACTCAGAAACAACAAGCAAACAAAATGTAAGTCGAAATACTTCATGAAGAGGAAGATAGATCCAGTGACGGTTACAAGCAAATGCGCAGCTAAAGTCATATATCGTTTTCCAATTTAAAAAGAATAGCTTAAAAGCGTATGAAAGATACAGTTGATACACTAAGATAGAATGCTTGTAAACAGAAACAAAATCTTACTATTAGTTTTCAGATCAAACCTTAATTCACAAACACACGACAATTTCCTCAACACATAAGCGCATCCCTAGGAATCGATTGTTAGTTTGGAATTAACTATATGGGATAAATTTATATAAAGGAATCAGCTTAAGCAAGAATGCACACATTAAGCATGCGCGCAACAGCCACTACCTTATGCGTACTACCAATAAGAGACTAAACATGTGCATGCATTTAAACTCACACCAATCACATGCGTTGATAAGGTTGTATTGGAATAGTGCATGCATATGGTAAAAGCATCTATTAAAACTAAATAGAGACGCAAGATGACTTAATACGTGTACAAGATTGATAGTCAATATTCTCTGGAATACGAGTTTTTATTTAATCTTAGGACCGTTAAAGGGAATTCTATCTTTTAAATAAAGATTTAATGCAAATCAACACAAACTATATTTCTGTAGATGTTCGTTTCACAGATAATTAAATTTCGCTAACGATGTTCATGTCTCTTTGTTTTTACAGATTTCAAACAAATTGACACGAAATTCAGCAACAATCACAACTACTTTTCAATTCTTAAATTCTCAAAAGACAATAATACAAAGAGAAGAACTTGGCTTTTCCTCCTTTAATCTGCAACAAGCAACGAAATCAAATGCACGATTTAAATCATGAAATCACAATCAGCTTGAACAATTCTTTCCGTTTACAATTTTTCAACTTTTCAACCAAATTCCCCAAAAAACCCAAAGGCAACTTCTTCCCGTGAAAAATAACCATCTCCCTTTTGAAAATCATTTGCCCAATAAATACAATTCACCCACTCAACTTTTAGATTGCATGTAATTAAAACCACCAGTTCAACCTTCTAACATAGTCAACAAGAGAAGATATTTTGCAATTAAAACACAACTGACTGTTTTAATTTTTGAAAACATCTAAATTGCACAAATAAATGAATTACAAATAATTAACCTTTCACAAATAATATTTTAATATTTCACTTTTAATTCCTCAATGATCCAAAAATAATTTTTCAAATCTAAACATTTCAATTAATCATTAATCATAACACTATCATTATATTAATCATTAAATTAATCTAACCATAACATTACGAAAACATGACAAACATAACATGACGTGACAACAACAAACAATAGACAAACGAATGACAACAAGACATATGGGTTACAAACTGATACTCGTTCTTTCTTGAACGATGGTTCATGATAGAGGACAAGTCTATCTCCCTTCAACGATTCCATTGGGCCAATGACATGCTCAGACTTGACAAGTAGGTGGAGTCGATGCCTGTACTTGAAAGTTGCATCACACTGCACGATCAAATGAACAACATGTATATATATGAAAAATCACCATGAAGAAGAATCGCGGTGTAGTAGGGAAATCACGGATGAGTACTGCTAAACCATCTCCTTCACCGAATTGACGTAAATCATAACATCTAAAATCAATCACATCATAGTACCATTATAAATATTTCAGAACAACATATACACCATAATACTGTCATCTCACGAAAATAAACATTGCATCATAAGGTAAAGTGTATCATCAACGAAGTTTCACAACTGGTCATGTAAACCATGACATAATGCATCAAAGTAACATAGTCTCAAGCAACTAACAACTAACATCAACTTATAACAACTGAAATAGAAATTTCATCAGGAGGGTCACTACATCTATTCATGATAACATAGAGGAAACAATAAACAGGTCTCCAACTGTAAAAAAACATTTGCTGCATACTCCTAGTCTGTGTTATAATGGGACTTGGAATAGAATATAAACACCCATCATAGCATAAAAAATTGAGAAGTTTGAAAGAGTAGACATGTATGCAAATGTGGAAGCATACACAATGTGTGGGAATTGTTTGAAAAACTACAATGATTGTTGAATATGCACAAAATGGATTTGTTGAAAAGGTTTTAGAATTAATGATAACAGATTTCTACGATTCATAGAGATTAGCTATAAAGTTTCTGGATTTTTTTTACACAAATATAATTGTCAAGTGCAAAAACCAAATATCACAACCTTTGATACTGCCCTCCCTACTTTTGAAAAATGGGAACTTTAGAATAGGTTATGAACATCCATCTAAGGTGGAGGAATTTAGGACAATTGGAAGCTTAGACAATGCACAAGATTGTTTAAAATGTTGCCTCAAAGAAGTGAAGTGCAGTCTCACACACTGCAATGTTTGTAGGATACACACAAAATGGGTTTGTTGAAAATGCTTTAGAGACTTTCATGCAAATGAAATTGGCAGGTGTAAAATTGAATTCTATAGCCTTTCTTAGCATCTATAATCATGTTATTTAGGGATTTTTAGTACAAGGAAAGGACATCCATTAATGCATAAGGGATTTGAATCATGCATGTAAAATATAAATGGCAACATGATTACTTAACTAATTTCTGACTTAATGTTAGTATATAGGCATACAAACTAGGTAGAATGATCAAAATTCAATGCAAACAATGACGGTTACCTGTTCTTTTTCTTTTAAAATCTATGCCTTTGTCCCTTCTGAGGCTTGCCAACAATGTTAAAAAAACTCCTCTACAACCACAAATCTGAAAAAAAAAAGGAAAACTTTCCTCCACCTCCCTATTGCTTGACCCATTTAAAATAAAAGAGTAAGTGGAGCTGATCCATTATGCCTCTCCACTCTTTTCCCATTAACTATTATTAGCAATATGCTATGCATATGACAGATGATGGGTCTGTTTTACATCAGTTACAATAAAAGAAAATAAGAAATAGTAATATCTGAAATGTCCCTCTAAAAACTCACACATGTATATGCAATTTTATATCATTAGACACACTTATATATGTGTTAATTTTGGTTACAAAAATTAGAAGAATTTATACAATAGATAAAGTATTTAACTTATTTAAAATTCACCAAGGTGATGCTTGAGTGGAATATCTTAATGATTAAGAATATACATTTAATTTCTCATTGTGATAGAGAGGATTATTATAAATCTATTTATAAAGAAATTATTTATTTTGTAGTTTATAAAACATCTATTAATCTAGACCCACATAGCAAAGAAAAATAATTAATGTAAGCATATAAGTAAACATCAATGGTGCAAGCTTGCAACAAAATAAAACTAGTAGGTCATAACAAGAAATGTTCAAATTAGACTTTTCTTTATCATTCTTATGTCTCACATTACCACCCCTTGAGGACATATCTTTTCCCTTGACATGGGAGAATATCCCTTGACATCTTCAACACCTAGCAATTGCCTTAATCTATTAATTCATCTTCCTCATTTCTTATTTTCTCTTCCTTCCCTATGGGTATCCACTACCTATCATCACCTCAACATTTATCCCTCCTCCTCCATGTGACTCATTTTTTCTATACATTTTTATTAATTTCTCTATCCAATTTTCATACCATTCTCATTATCTCAATCCTTACCTTAATAGTTGGAAACTTTATTATCTTTTCACACTATGATTTCTTATCCCTCATGATCCTCTAATCCCTAGGTTATTCCTCATTATGACATCCTTTTATTTATCTTCTAACTTCACATTCCTTTCTTATTTATGACCTATGACACTTCTTTGTTTTTATTCTTGGTTTCTTTTTCCTCTTGAATGATACATTCCCCCCTTTATTTTAGTTGTTATCCTTCTTTGACATAGCATACACTATCAATCACATTAACCTACTTTTACTCTTAGGGGCATTCAACCTTCATGTTATCCACTTTTCTAATACCCTCTTGATTATTCCTATCATGCACCTTTTTCTCCCATTTCCCTCATTCTTCTTCTATGATTAGAATTTATTTTGGGGCCATGATTTTTATATTCTCTTTCTCCTCCCATTCATACTTTTTTCGTTCTTGATTATTATCCACTCTTTGCATTCACTAAGGAAATGTCTCATTTCTTTTTCTTCCCTAGTGGCCCTCTTTTTTCTTATTATTACCACTCTTTGTTCTCACATTAGGGAATGGCATCATTTATTCTTAAGGTGGAAACCACTAAATAGCCAATACATTTGGCTTGACAAATACATATAGCTAGGGTGACAATTATCAAATAATGAATCTTTTAACCATTTTATTATTTTTTATCATCAACATCAACATCATTACCATTGTCCTAGCTTAGCCCCATCTTTAGGTGGCTACCTTACAACCCTTATCATCTTGACCATTGGTTGAAGTATCTTTTCTTTGGGTCACTTACAATCTTTCCAAATTTCTACTATGGTATCTAGATATTCACATCTATCCTTGGGTGGTTAGGTCAACATTTTCAAATGCTTCCTATTTTCATGATATAACATGTATTTTGTAGTCTATTTTGATAGACTTGTGTTTGATTTTCTACAAGTGCTTTTATTTTCCCTATGCAATAGTTATCTTTTATCTATGTATAGTGACTAATTTATATAGGTGATTTTATAGGACCAGGTACATTCTTGAGAATAAAAATAAATAAATATTTGAAGACTAGCATTCTTGGTGTGAATATAGTTATTCCATAACTAGTTTCTCTCTTGGGATCTAATCACCCTAGTTACTTAAATTCACTTAGGACACACATGGGTTATTTAATTTGTCTCATGTCATATGATTGAAACTTTTCATAACCTATTTTGTCATATCTCTCACCTTACCTATATAAACAAGGTTCCTTTTGTACATTATGACATTATATGCCATTATATATTTCATGCATTAAATAATCTAGCATCCACTTATTCCTACTCTCTTACATAATTTTTTTTAGGTTTTGTAGGTGATCCTAATTACTTGAGCCTATTGTGTGACTCTTATAAGAACCTCTCTAGTAAATATATATTTTATATTTCATAATTATCTATACACTTTATTGCACTCTTACTTTAGTAAGATTATTTCCCCTAGAGTGTCATAAACAAATTTGTTGGTGTAGGTTTTTATTTTTCTAGTGGGTTAATTTATTTTCCCTTAGTCCTAGATTTATCCTACACTTTTATTAAACTTGCTTAGGATAATAAAGTGAGTTTATAATTAAATAACTAGGAGATAAGTGATGTGGCGTCCCCTTCCTTAAAGGGTGAAACACTTTCCACTTTTGATGGCCATCTCCACTTTTGGTGGTTAATTCCTATTGGTTGGATTTGCCACCTCCATCATCTCCTTAGTTCTATATAAAATCACTACCTACCTTGTATTTTCATTATTCTCTTACATTATTGCATACTTTGACATGCATGCACCTTGATGCATGCAATCATTAATCTATAGATTTTCTTTGAGCTCCTAATGCAATCTTGTCATCTTGACATTTGTACATCTCTTGGAATCTTGGATCTATAATTGTGTTATTTCATTTATAGTTTTATAGCTTATCTCTCTCATGTAGAAGATCTTGATTATTCAATCTATTTCAGATTTCTAACAAAATTAAAGGGGGGGGAATGTAAAAACCTAAATAAATATCATACAATTTATTTTTACATTTTTTCCATCCATTTCAATGTTTTACTTAGTGCATCCATTTTTAATGGGCATTTCTAACCTATTTCCCCTCCTCATCCTTTAATTTCCTATTTCATGTGATTTTATTCATTTTGGACCTTTATTTTATTTATTTATTCTCATGTCTTTCATTCTCCTTTTTTAATGATTTCACCCCTTTTTAAACCTTTCATTTATATTTATTTTATTTTGTTCTCTTTTATTTAACCTTACCCCTTTAATTTCCCCTCTTATATTACTTCACCCTTTTTGTGACTTTATATTTATTTCTTATATTTATTCTAATCCCTTAAGTTCCCCTCCTTTTCATATTCCTATTATCCATTTGTTCCAAATGTTTTAATATTTTTCTTATCTACTTGCTCCAAATATCAAATGATCTTCTTATCTACTTTCCAAAAAATTAAGAAAAGTAAAAGTTTATTTAATCCCCCATTTACTCCAACAATCTAATCTTACCCCTCCTCCCTCTCATTTCAACACTTTTTTATAATTCTTTCATCTTTCATCTTTCTTCTTCTTGTGAAGTATTCTTGTAGCAACATTATTAGAGGATCATCATGGAGATTTTTTATGTGATTTATTAGTCTTTTAAAATTTTGACATAACCATTGTATATGATTATATTTATTTATTTATTATCTATTTTTAGTCATCAATTTCAATTTATTTAATCCATCCCATTTTTCCTAAATCATTTTCACTTTACCATTCCAACCCTCTTTAACCCTAATCACCTTGTTTTCATTTTTTTTCCATTTCCCTTCACATTTCCTTCTCCCCATGTGCCCTATTGTCCCTCCTTACACATTTTAATTGGTAAACACATTAAGGTTTTTATTTTTATTTTGAATTAACAAGTTTAGTTTTAGATCTAATTTTAGTATTTTATGCCATTATCATTTCTATATGGATTTATGTTGATCAATACTTAGAAATATCCCACATGTTCAATCCTTGAAAATTGTAGGTTATTTTGAGATAAAACATGAATACCCTCTATTTTGACATTAAAGCGATCCTCCTATTAATGCACCTACACAACTACCCCTAAAAATTTCTTTCATCATACAAATTAAAAATTTACCAAAGAATTTACACTTTTTCAAGCTTGTGCAATCTATTGCTTTCTATTTTTTCCATCAAAACCTAGGGTTTATAAAATTATATTTTATTTCTCCCTTTTGTATAACTTTCCTTTATTCTTTTACACTAGGTTTCCAATATTTTTCTTTGATTTTTATCCTATTTATAACACTCTTAAGAACATAAACTCAATGAGCATGACATCCATGAAACTATAAATAACATATTTGAGAACTTGAATTGATTTTGGGTAATAAGACTAAACTAGTGCCCCTATACTTATACCAAATAAATTATCCTAGGATACCTTATTAGGTCCCAAAACCATATATCCACAATCCTAGAATATTCTTGTTACACCTTTAGGGCCAAGGGTGTCTTCATGAGGGTGGAGAAAATGTTCATAAAAAAATTGAGGATGATAAAGGGCCTACTTTGAGAGTTGGTAGTATCTCCTACTCTTTGCACTTAACTTAAACATGGGAGGGTGTTCCTAGAGGTATGTCTTAGCAAGAATTCAATTTTTTTTTAAAAGGACAACCAAAACAATAAATAATAACTATAACCAAATTATATACTTGAACCCCATTTTTGTCACTACATCAAGATTTCTAGCTACAAAGACCTCTTTCAATACTTTACACATGTACCTAAAGATGATAATAACATTAAAATATATTGAGATAGTTTGACCAAAACAAAAATCTCCTCTACGCTATCACAAACAACCTTAACCATGACTCACAATACCAAATAGACAATTAAAAAACCACTACAAATTTAATCACACATTTTCATTTTGAATTCAGAATTACACAATTAAACTAGTTGCGAAATTTATTTTTATTTCTGTGACCAAGGTTTCACTAGCTTAAAATTGCTATGCCATAATATGATTTCATTTTTACTTTGCAAATGTTTGTTCCACTATCAAACACCCCTTCAACTTGCTCTTGCCTTATCTTCCATCAAATTTACTCTTTTACTTTTTATTTCTCCTTCATTTTGGCACACCCCTCTCTCCTTTGCTCCATGTATCCTTTCTTTACTCACTAAGTTGCCTACACTCTCATCTACACAATCTTTGCTCCTCTATGCAAGCTTCTAGCTACCATACATGGGTTTTTTGTTGCTGGTTATTTCTTTCTTTAACATGTATTATGCATCTTTAATATGATACACCCTCCTATTTGACTGCAAACATAAATCTAAATTTTATCCTTTGCAATTCTTGCAATCATTAATTTTAGATTGCACTTCTCACACTTCCACAATCTGGTATGGTCACTACCCTGTTCTATTTGCAATTTAAAAAAAAATAAAAAATCCTCCATGTGCTGCCATAATTGGATCTCCTCCTCTCCTCTAATTGGCTGGGATCCCTTTTGTGTGGCACCATCCTCTTTGTTTTTATTTTTTGTCTTTTTAAATCCTTTCATTATTTTCACCTCTCTTCTTTTTCAATTTTCTCTTTTAATATTTTTTTACTGGTAGCCTCTTCACCTTCTTGCGACCTCTCTCTAATTTTGGCCTATCCTTTTCTCTTCTTCCTATCTATTAGATTATGACAACAATAAAATTAGAAAGAAAGAAGATTTTATCTTTTGGAAAGATAAAGGAATTAAAACAGTCTTATCTTTGGAATCCTTTTGGAAAAGATAAAAATTTAAAACAAAAGATAAAGATTTAAAAACAAAACAAAGCAAAGCAATAAAAACAAAAGCTAGATTTTTCTATTTGTAACATAGGTTAAATATATTATTTATATCTTGTTGTCTTGAAGGCTAATTTATTATTGCAATGAATTGTAATTGAAGAGCAGCAGGTGTGTGAAAGTTGTAATCATTTTCTCTGAGCAATAAGAATATCAATACTTTGCCCCGTGGATGTTTCCTTGGCATATTGTCAAGGTTTTACCATGTAAATATGTGTCTTCTCTATTATTCTGTGATTCCATTTAATTATCTTCTATATTTATTTGCATCTAACTTGTGCTGCAATTATTATTGGTTTTATGTTTTTGTTTACACAAGTGGTATCAAAGCAATTATTTTGCAGTATGTGTGTTAGGATTTGGTGTTTTTTTTGTAGCATCAAATGGAAAAAGTTTCAAACGTAAGGTTTGAGGTGGAGAAATTTAATGGAAAAAATAATTTTGAGTTATGGAAGCTCAAGATGCGTGATTTATTAGTGTAATAAGGATTGCACAAAGCATTGGTTGGAAAGTCAAAGAAACCTACAAATATGATTGATGAAGATTGGGAGGATCGTGATACAAGAGATTTGATCACAATTCGGTTATGTTTAACAGATGATGTTATTTTTAATATTGTTGGAGAGGATACATCTGCAGGCTTATGGAGTAAAATGGAGAGTCTTTATATGAAAAAATCCTTGGCAAATCGGATTTACTTGAAGAGGCAGTTGTATAGTTTACGAATGAAGGAAGGTATACAAATTTCTAATCATTTAAAAAATTTCAATACACTTATATGTCAATTAGCTAGTACGGTTGTAAAAATAGAAGATGAAGACAAGGCTTTTATGTTATTGTGTTCATTGCTTAAATCTTGAAATCACTTAGTCACTTCAATTAGCTTTAGCACAACTGACACCCTTGAATTTGATTATGTTGTGGGAGCTTTGTTGTCTAAAGAGGTGCAGAGGAAATCTAACATAGAAACATCCACACCTGAAGCAATGGTGGCTAGAGGTTGATCCATGAAAAAAGGGGAAGATTCAAGAGGTGCATCCATATCTAAGTCAAAAGGAAAAAAGGGTAAGGGAAAATGTTGGTATTAAAATAAATCAGGCCATCTCAAGAAAGATTGTTGGGAGAGGAAAGAAGACAATGATGACTCCAAAAAGGAAGCAAATCTGTTTGAGACAAGTTTAGGTATGGTTATTAGATTATGGTGCTTCTAATCACATGTGTCCACATAAGAGTTGGTTTTCTTCTTATCAAGCTATTGATGGTGGTGGTGTTCTTATGGGAAATAATGTTTCTTAAGGTTGTTTGGATTGAGAGCATTAAGATCAAAATGTTTGATGGTATTGTGAGGACTTTAACAAAAGTAAGACATGTGCCTAAACTCAAAAAGAATTTAATTTCCTTGGGAGTTTTGGATTTTTGAGGTTATAAATTTACAAGTCAAGGTGGATCAATGAAAGTGTCCAAGGGAATTTTGGTGGTCATGAAGGCTACAAATGTTAGAAAAATTTACAAGCTTGAAGGGAGTACGGTAATAAATGAAGCAAAAGTGGTATCTAAGGAAGAAAATGATTCTACTCATTTATGGCATCAACGACTGGGTCATATGAGTGAGAAAGGATTGAAGGTACTGTTGAACCATAAGTTACTTCCAAATTTAAACTTTGAATTTGAATTTTTGCAAGCATTGTGTTTATGGGAATCAATCTAGACAAAAGTTTAAAGTGGGGAGTCATGCAAGTAAGGTTATTCTAGATTATATTCATTCAAGTGTTTTGGGGTGTTTTAAATTAGACCCCAAATATAAGAAGTATATATTTTTTGGTTATAGTGATGAAATTAAGGGATATAGATTGTGGGATCCTACTACTCACAAAATCATCATTAGCAAAGATGTATTTGATGTATCTTCTCTCATAAAATCAGATATAGTAGATGTTGAAAATCTACTGGAATTAGATGTTAAAACAACATTTCTACATGGAGATTTGGATGAGGAGATATATATGGAGCAACCAAAAGGGTTTGTTCAAGATCACAACAGAAAATTTGTTTGCAGAATCAAGAAGTCATTGTATGGCTTGAAGGAGTCTCCCAAGAAATGGTACAAGAAGTTTGATTCCTTCATGATGAGCCAAAGTTTTACAAGGAGTGAGTATGATCATTGTGTTTACTTTAAAAGTTTGAAAAATGGTTGGTGTTATATGTTGACAATATGCTTGTAGCAAGCAAAAGCATAGTAGAGATCAATGGATTAAAGGCTCAGATGGCTAGGAATTTTGATATGAAGGATCTAGGAGCAACAAAACAAATTTTGGGCATGGAAATACATAGAGACAGGGAACATGGTAAGCTTTGGTTATCACAACAAAAGTATGTGGAGAAGATCCTCATAAGATTCAGTATGAAGAATGTGAAACCAGTTAATATCCCTTTAGCTTCTCATTTTAAGCTTTCTTCAAGTTTATGTCCTAGTAATAAAGAAGAAAAGGATTATATGTCTCATGTACCATGTGCTAATGCAGTAGGAAGCTTAATACATGTGATGGTATGTACAAGACCATATATTTCAGATGCAATTGGTGTTGTCAGTAAATACATGGAAAATCTAGGTAAAGATCATTGGGCGTTCAGTGAAATGGGTGCTTCAGTATCTTAGAGGCACAAGTGATTATTGTATCACCTTTGATGGAAATAGTGGTTCAATTTGTAGTTATGTTGATTCAGATTTTGTAAGTGATTTGGACAAAAGGATATCTACATCAGGTTATGTCTTTACTCTTGCAGGATGACCTATTTGTTGGATGTAAAAGCTTCAATAAACAATTGATTTATCCACTACTGAGGTAAAGTATATGGTTGTCTCACATGCTTGCAAAGAGGCAATTTGGTTGAAGGGTCTTTTGGGTGAGTTTGAAAAAGTATAGGACAAAGTGATTATATTTTGCGATAGTCAAAGTGCTATACATCTAACTAAAAATCCAACTTATCATAGTAGGACTAAGCATATTGTGATTAAATATCATTTTGTAAGAAAAGTTATTGATGGAGGTGGAGTAGCTCTTGAGAAAGTTCATGCACTAGAAAATTGTGCATATATGTTAACAAAACCAGTATAGTTAGAGAAGTTGAAGTGGAGTTTGAATTCTCTTGGCTTGCAGAAAAGGTGATGAATGGGCATGGACAAGTATCAGGTAAATTGTTGTCAAGGTGGAGATTGTTAGATTATGACAACAATAAAATTAGAAAGAAAGCAGATTTTATCTTTTGGAAAGATAAGGGAAATAAAAAACAGTCTATCTTTGGGAAATCTTATCTTTGGAATCCTTTTGGAAAAGATAAAGATTTAAAACAAAAGATAAATATTTAAAAATAAAATAAAACAAAGTAATAAAAACAAATCCTGGATTTTTCTATGTGCAACATAGGTTGAAGATATTATTTATATGTTATTGCCTTGAAGGCTAAGTTATTATTGTAATGAATTGTAATTAAAGAGCAAAAGTTGTGTGAAAGTTGTAATCATTTTCTCTTAGCAATACGAATACTGATACTTTTACCATGGACGTTTCCTTGGAATATTGTCAATGTTTTACCATGTAAATATGTGTCTTCTCTATTGTTTTGTGATTCCATTTAATTATCTTTTGTATTTATTTGCATCTAACTTGTGCTACAATTATTATTGGTTTTCTGGGTTTTACGTTTCCGTTTTTACAAAACACTATCAATCAACAATTAAAACTATCTATGGTTTATTTTTTTCACCCAATTGTCTTCTCTTTTCCTAATCATTATTTTACATCTTATGTTTATGGAAGTTGAATCACCTTGATAGTTAAACTTCTCATAGAAACCAATTATATAATGTTTGATCTTTCATGTCATCGTTGGCACTCATAAAACTCAACATTAAAATTTATTTTTATTGCCTCAACAATCAACCAACAATTTGGAGAAAACTGAAATATGCCAATGTGACAGTCAGGAGTTGGTAGGCGAAAAACTCAAAGTTATCTGATTCACACGAAAATTGGTGTGAAAGCTTGGAATGGTACCCTATGAACCCCTGCAAAAGGATTTTACTCTAGCCTTCCAAAATTATGAGATTTTAAACTTTTTGTAAATTAATTACTTAAATAGGAAATTCTAATATCTCCCAAACAATGAATTTTGTGACCATGAAATCTTCACCATTAATTCATAAATATTCTCAACCATCTTCTTTCTCAAGGATTCATTGCCAAACCTCATAAATTGCTCCAAACAATTGTTTCATTGAGCTACTCTATTATGTGTTGGGATGTCAACTCCACAAAACTGCAATTGTGCAACTCTATCTACATCCAAATTCCAAGAGATGTCAAATGACACCCAAAACACACCAAAACTAAAACTCAAACTTGAGATTTGATTTTAAGTGATGTTGATTGCCAGTTTGCCTAGATGCTCCTACATCATAGTTTCATTTAAAGTTTCATAGACATTGGAAAAGTATGAATATGCTAAACATGATTCTAGATAAGAATATAATAGTTAGGTTATGTTTAATATTTCCTTTGGTTTATATTATCAAACCATGAGTGGAATATATTGATCCTACACTACTTCTTGCAACTAATTGTGAATTATTTTTGTTATTTTAAATATGGGTGAAGGGTCAATATTCTCAAGGACAGTGCCTTATCGGGTTGTAAAGTCATATTCAACCATGAAAACATCAAGTAAGAAAAGTAGCAAAGATATGACATTGTGTATCTAGTTCTACTCAATTATCCTTCTCTAAATGTTCAAACATTCAAATATAGCATGAAAGATACCAATGTAAATAATAATTATGTATTCAATTTAAAGTGGCATGATACTTATCTAATTCACATTATAATGACACCAATAAATGTGGTGAGGGATACATATAATTGGTGAGGAACTTGTCACTCATCTCTACTTAAAACTTTCTAAAATGCCTAAAACAAATAAAGATGACACAAGACTATAAACCTTTTCTCTAGTAGCTATGTTTTTACAACCTCTTAGATAAACTATCCATACAGTGAATGAATATATATATTAAAACCGTATAATACTTCTTTAGCATTATATGGCTTGAGAAAATTAAAAAATGAGTCCCATAAATAACATAGAACTCAAATTTATACATGTCATTAAAAAAAATACTTGAGAAAATGTGTCCATTTGATACTATAGAGATCTACCCCACCTTATTCACCTTTATCACTAATAATCTACATAAAAAATATCCCCTTGGGATCTATAAACACACCAAGGAGCATGAGAGATCAGAATTAACAATGTTCAAATTTGAGTGTTTAAAGATAATAGAGCCCATAAAATTCACTATATATGTAGTCTGGAGATGGAACATGAAAATCAAGCCTTGTAATCTCAGTTGCTACATTAACTAGGGTATGAAATTTTTACCTTCTATCCCCCTTAATATGAAAAATATTCTGGGTAATTAGTAGATTTGGTATAGGCACAAGATGTCATTGAGAAGTCAGTCACATTCATGGTGATTGTGTTTTGGTTAGGAAAAACAAAAATATAATAAAATAGCTATCATTAAATTTAAAACTCATATATGATTTAAAAATCACATCAAGCCATTGGGTGGTTAATAAAACCACATCAAACACCTAGTAAATATGTTTTTCATCTCTCCATTTTTATCACTCCACCACATAAACTTTGTCAGTATTTATAAGATATTTAAAATAATGTAGAGCCCTAAGATAGGCTATGAAACCATACCAAAATCCCAAAATATATAGTAGCTTACCTTTATTAGCACTTGTGAAAGGTTTTGAAACCCAATAAAAATGCTAAAAAATACACAAACCATTGCAATACACTTCAAAGTTTCAAACCTTTAGAACCTTAATAAGGCATAAGATATTTTCAAAACAAAGGATTCATTAGGGGAAAACATAGAAATGGGAATCCATACAAGTAATTCTTAAATCAGTTACAAACAAGGGCCAAAAGAAACCTAAATGGACACACAAAAATGGACTAAATGAAAAAAATTGATGCTAAAAATTCAATCTAAATGCAACTATTCTACCTTTTTTTGATGCAAAACTTTTAAAATAGTTGTTGATCATCGAACGGAGCAGGCGACGAGCGAGAAGTGGAGTGAGGGAGAAAATTTGAATTCTTCTGAAGCTATGGGCGAGGAGGAGGTTTATTCAGAGGATGAGGCAAATGGAGCCCATCCTTTATTTGTTTTATTTATGGTTGAGCGAATTTGGTGGGTGAAAATGGGCACATGCGGTGGAGGTTTGTTTGCTAGTTTTGTGAGTTTCCCAGTGTTGAGTGTTGGAGCTATTGCTAAGTTCAAGGGCATAACTTTGGTGGTTCTCTTGGGGGTCCTTCTTGTGCGGTCAATATGCGTCTAACCAATGGTTGAAGGAAATGGTTGTGCAATTGCTAGATTTAGTTTGGGGCTTTACTTGTTTTGAGTTTTTGACCCTCTAACATGCAAAAATGAAAGTACCAACAAATATAAAGGGTTTGCAAATAAATGGTGCACATGTATGAGGAAATAATAAATGTGATTCACTGTTGTCTTGGAAGGGACACTCACTTGACAAAGGTGTGATGGCAAAAAAAGGAAAACATCAAACCCCCCATGACACTTTATCTCACAGTGTGAGTATAATAAGGCACAAAGTGATGTGCAATATCCCAATAATACATGTTCAATACAAAGGCACTTTATTTTAGTGTATTTACATAATGGGAAGTGCATATAATGGAAGCCCATAATGTCCAAAAAAGGACTACATGCTACAATACAATTATCTAACAAAAAAGAGGAAATTGATAGCATTATGATGAAGTACAAGAAAAAACATGCATTTTAAAAAAAATGACACCCAAAAAGGAGTTCAGATGCAAAAGATATGGCCCGTCAAAGTCTCCAAAATGAAAAACTATACAACAACAACATTGAGAAAACTGATTTCTAGAAAGAAAATAGAAGCTAAAACTGAAAACCACCTACACAATTGCGAAGAGCATAAAATTCTACCCTTTAGAAAAAAAAATGCACCTAAAAACACCACTGTATGGATGAGATATCATCTCTGGAAGATGGGGTGAAAAAATGAAAAGCCCAATGAAGAGGGGTTGGTTTGAGCAAAAAGTCACCTCTACCAAATTTGGAAAAAACACCTCCAAAAATAGAGGTCCGCCAAAATTAGAGTCTCTGCTGAAAAAAAATCCTCTAGGCCCAGGTATAGTTTGATTTATTTGCAACAAAAAAATTGTAAAAAAAATTGCATGGCATGTTTTTATTTTAAATTTAAAAAACAAGACTAAAAAAACCTATTATATTTTTTTACAAATATATATATAAAAAGGCTTTATTTTAAAAAAATATATTAAATTTTTTTAATGGGTGGCGAGGCCAGCCTTGCCTAGGGCCCAAGGGGTCATTGCCTGCTATAGAGGGGTGGGGCTCGAGGGTTGTTGCACTGCCACATGGTGGTAGGTGGCGGTACCCTTATGGGTACCCCCTCTCCAATAAATTTTTAAAATATATTTTTAATAAAAAAACCTACGTACACCCTTTGAAAAGGGTTTTTATTTTTTATTTTTAATTTGCTTTTTTAATTCATAAGAAAAAATTAATATTTTGTTTTGAAAAAATCAATATTTTTGTTTGAAAAAAAATAATATTTTTTTTTTTGAAAAACTTACCTCGACCTACATTATGGGAGGTTGTAATTGCCTCAAATGCTCCTGACACCATAATAGGTTGAATTTTATATCAAAATGCGTCAAATCGACCTCCTGAACACAACCGTGAGGTTCTTTTCAACTCAAAAAACTCTAAAATTGCAGCTACTCTCTGGATCTAGAAAAAAAGTAATTGCTTCAAACCCTTGCAAATTTGACCTCTAGAGTCCAAATCAAGCCAAACAAAATGTATATTTGACTTTCTCAATAGCTTTGAACCCAATGGAAAACTTTATTTTTCTCTAGGATGCATCAAATGATAGCTCAAAGCATGAAATCTCTGAAGAAGAGGAGAGGGGATTACATGTTTGGAGCTCTGCTACTATGTTGAAATTGGGAAAAATTAGCTCCACAACTCCTAAGGATCACTTGCAATAAAATACCTATCATAGAAAGAGAGAATATCAAAGCTATGGAGGCCAAGACTATTGATCCAAAAAAACCTGAATCATTATGAATGTGCATCTTAATAATTATACAAAAGAAGCCTTATAAAAGGACAATGAACTTAGAAACCCTAGGTGAGGATAAAACAAGGTTACAAGATCATGTCATGCGTCCTCATCCTATGACATGAGACATAAAAAAAACATGACCTGAGTAAGATTAAGTAACTAGAGTGAAAAGGGACCTGATAATTAAATAATTAATTAATTGGTAAATACCTTTTACTCTAACATAAACACCATATTCAATCCATCTAGTGTGGTCATGGTGAGAGAAAGAGAAAACAAGCAAAAAACATAAAGAATTAAAGAATTACATTTTATTTTTCAATGTAAAATCACCCAAATTAAAAAGTCTACTTCACCTCCATGCATGCAAGATACAAGCTCAATCAAATCTATCTTCTCTACTACTGTAGAAATTTCCCAAGAAATTTAAATACACTTCCAAACATGCATAAAATCGAAGCAAGAAGGGGAGAGGGAGATTTAAGTAAAAAGGGAAATAATGAAAAATATTATTTCGAATTCTTTTCCTTTCATACCCAATTTTATAAAAAATATTTTTCCATTTCCCACTTCACAAGATAATTCCCAAGTAGTTATTTTAAATTTGATATCAAAATTAAATTATTTCACCCAAAGAGTATTCTAAATAAATATTAATCTTAGGAAAATGACTAACATAATCATTTAAATGTAAATAAGGAATTTGTTTTCCAAATGATTAATATATTAATTTTACTCAATGGGCTAAGGCATAAAGTCCAAACAATCTCTTAAATTCAAGCACACTTATCAAATATACATAATATTCAAATGCATATGACTATTCCACAATGAAAATTAACATCACAAATAAGCTTATAGGTTATTCATATGGACTTCATTAAGTGACATTAGCCACGTGACTTATTCTTAATGGTTGATGGGTCCCTTGTCACATCATCTTTCTATCTAATAGTGTTACCTTATTCTGATAACTCAAACTAGTTATAAAATTGTGAAGGCAATTAGATCTTGAAATATAGTGTTCTCACTCATCTTGTTATGAAAAACCTCTAAAAAAATAATGAAATTTTGATGACCATTGGATTTGGAGATGTAAAATTAAATGAATCTCTAAAGGGAATGATCTCATTTTTATTTTATTCTATTTTCGCTTTATCAATCCAAGTCTTAGTCTCATCACTCAACTCTATTTTCTTTCAATGCCAAGATTTGACCATATGGACTTACATTAATGAACTATGGTCTCTTTCAAATATACATCACAAGTTATCCTCTACATGGCTTGGGATCATAGAGTTTTTAAGGACAAAAAATACATGGTTTGATACAATTGGAAAGCATAGCATATGGGCTTCTAAGAATATAAACGCCTATGAGTTTTAAACTTTGACTAGATTCAATGTGCCATGTTCTTGTGGGATCTTTATATACATTTTTTTTTAAGAGAAGGGGGTAAAAATTTATTGAATCAAAGAAACATTACAAAAAAATAGGAAAAAGCCTCCATAAACAGCCAACCAAATCTGCAACATAAGTGCCCAAAGGAACCCAACCAAGGAACCAATTACATATGAAGGTCTTCCATGATTAAATTATTGAGGGAAAAAGAAAGCTCTGAGGATAACAATACCCAATCATCTATCATCCACCTATCCACATGCTCAGAGGCCCACTTCGCTAGGAGATTAGCCACCCTATTCCATTCCCTAAGAATATGACAAAAGGAAAAAAAATCCAAAGAATTACACAGATTCAAAATTTGTTTAATCACAATAACTAGTTTCCAGTTAACACCATCAAATCTCTGCTCATTTAGCATATCAACCACAACCTGTGAATCAGATTCACAAATAATCCTCTTCCAACCCAAAGAACAACCTCTTTTAATAGCATGAAAAATAGCAAGATCCTCCATGAGATTATTAGAATGGTGACCCTTATAAATTGAGAAGAAAAACACCACACTCCCATTGTTGTCTCTACCAATACCCCCAATTTGAGCATTCCTAGGATTCCCCCTAGAAGATCCATCAATATTTATCTTCAGAACTCCTTGCGAATGAGGACACCATCACCCCTCCTGAGGAACCTTCTTCTTGACCTGATGAGGGCCATTTCTAGCAGAGAAACCATACCCTCTACCCTTCAACTATAAATTCCTCACAAAGGACGAATCACTTGGATCCATGATATCCAATAGGTCACATTTAGCCAAAATAGTCTCTTGGATCTTACTGAAGATCTTCCTCCATAAAATAACCCCTTCTTGCTTCACATCTTGAAAAATCCCCCTATTTCTCTCAAGCCAAAGGTGCCAAATAATAAAGGTAGGACCAATAATCCAAGCAATCTGAAGAAAAATTGTCTTAGTAGGGGGTCTCACCAAGCTTTCCCAAAACTCTATCAAATAAGAGGCATGAACACATGGATGAATCCACACCCCCCACCAAAAATGCCAAATACTCCTAGAATAAGGACACTGAAAGAAAAGGTGAGAAGTACACTCCTCACTATTATTGCACAAAACATAGACATAAGGACCCTGTGATGCAGAGCAGGGTGGAGGTTTTCAATTCAAAAACAAATGAACTGAATTTGCAACTTCAGATCCCTAACTTGGTGGTTTTCTCACAAACCCTTCATCTTCCCTAGTAGTACTCCAAACATGGAATTTTCATCATATCTCTCCAAGAAGAATTCAAACCCAAAACTGAAACACCATTTAAGATACCATTTTTTCCTCTTAGGAACATATCAAGTTGGTAGGTGTGCTTGTTTTGTTATAACACCCTCTAATTTTGACTGCTACATTGCTACAAGGCCTAATTAGGCCTGTTTCACAAAGCAACAATGAGATTTACAAACTCCAAACTCTTAATCTTCACTCCAGAGCCTCTAACATGTCACATGGGGTCTAAGTGTGCAATTACCAATATGTGGAATGATCTCCAAACAATTTTTGAACAAAACCCTACTTCTATCTATCTTCTTAGGCCTAATACATAGAGATATTAGGCTAGGGCAACGTCCAAATTACCCCAAACTCCTTTCCCTACATCTGTAAACCCTACCAACATGAAAAGAATCCTAACTACCCCCATTCCATCGATTTTCAGAATTTTCCACTGGTAGAATGGTCTTCTAATCCATGATTTTCCTCTCAAACCCTCAAAACTAGGGTTTTTTGGCTGCTTTTAGTAAATTGAATCAAAATTGCTTTAAACTCAATGTAAAAAAATGAGACCAAAACAAAAATTTAGCTAATTCATCCCTCTAACAATTCCAACATGCTTTAGATCATTTGTAGGCTGTACAAATTGTTGTAGCAGCAAGAAATCACCAAAAATTATAGAAAAATAGAGTTTGCTTTATTACTTGATCTTCAAAACTTCACCAGTAGGTTGCCTCAAACATAACAAGGAAAATTTAAAAATTTACCAGCATATTCAAAAAATTCCCAACTTCTTTTCAACTACTTGATTGTTCAACTTCCCATACATGCCAAAAATGCAAAGTTGCTTGAGCAACTTTTGTAACATTTTGCAAAACTTAACAATTTACCTCAAAATTGACCTCACATGACTTAAAACATAAAAAATGGTCTAAATAGACATTATTACATTTAAAATGGTCTAAATAGATATTATTACATTAAAAATATCGTGACCAAACCAAAAACCCAACCTTTACCTCTTTTGAGCACATGGGTTCCCCTGCACCATACTCCCGAGGAGAACAAAAACTCAAGCTCCACTTGAGATCAGATCTTGAATTGTGGCTTCATTCTTCTTGATGTCTTCCTCTATCATCCAAGTGGCATCCTCCATTGGAATGCCTTTCCACTTCACTAGGTACTCATTGTACACCTTGTGTCCTTGTCCTTTTAGCTTCCTTTGTGTCCAAGATGCATTCAAGCTTCAATGGTTGACTTGGTGGTAAGTCTCTAAGCCAATATTCATCTGGAAATCCTAATGTACCTACATATTCACCTACAATCATAGATCCTTTAAAAGGATATAGGGCAAAAACATTAAAAATTGGAGAGATAGCAACTCCAGGAGGGAGTTCTATCTCATAGGAAATTTCCCCATATTTGTGGACCACCCTACATGGCCCAATCTTCTTCATTTGTAGCTTTGAATAATTCCCTTTAGGTAGCCTTTCTTTCCTCAAATGAGCTAATACCAAGTCCACCACTTTGAAATGAACCTCTCTCCTTTTCAATTCTGCATGTTGCTTGTATTTATCCACACTCTTTTGAAGGTTCCCTTCAACTTGTTGATGTATGTCTTTCATAGCCACTGCAAAATCTTCTCCTTCAACACTCTACTCCATACCACTCAAATATCTGAGCTCAAACACTCCCCTTGGTTGCAATCCATATACAATCTCAAATGGGATTTTTTCAACACATCTATTCACAGAGTCGTTATATGCAAACTCAACTTAGGGTATGATCAAATCCCATTGGGTTGAATGTTCCTTTGTCAAGCATATCAGGAGATTTCCAAGGCTTCTATTGACAACTTCAGTCTACCCATTTTTTTGGGGATGATAGGCAGAGCTAAAGGTCAAGTTTGTACCCAACTTCTTCCAAAGGGTTCTCCAAAAGTGACCCACAAACTTACTATCCTTGTCAAAAATAATTGTCAATGGTAATCCATGGATCCTAACCTCCTCCTTGAAAAACAACCCTGCAATGTATGCGGCATCATTTATGCTTTTCCATGGTATGAAATGTGTCATTTTACTAAACCGGTCTACAACAACAAACACACTATCAAATCCCCTTTGAGTTTTGGGTAACCCCAACAAAAAATCCATGCTGATGGATTCCCATGGCCTATTTTGGATTGTTAATGGTTGATAAAGACCTGCATTAGTGCTACAACCCTTTTCTTTTTGAACAAATTTTCTTATATCACTTTGCATCTTTGGCCAATAATAATGCCTTCTTACTTGCTCCAAAGTCTTGTCAACACCAAAATGACCCCCTAAGATGCCACACTACTTTTATTTAATCAAATTAGTCCTCATAGAGCATTTGGGAATACCTAACTGAGTACCCTTAAAAAGTAAACCCTCTTGAATCAAGAAATTATAATTCTCTTCATGAAAAGTGCCACTAAATTGACTACATGCAACATATATCTGTCTGAAATCATCATCTTCAACATACATTCCTTTCAAGGCATCAATTCCAACACTTTGAAACTGAACCTCTTGCACCAACAATGTTCTTCTACTCAAAGCATCCACCACCTTGTTTGATTTCTCTTTTTTGTGCAATATGGTGAAAGTGTAGCTTTGTAGGTATTCCACCCACTTCACATGTCTATGGTTGAGTTTGTCTTGGCTATTTAAGAACTACAAAGCATGATTGTCAGTAAAAATAATAAACTCTTTAGGAAGGAGATAGTGTCCTCACTTCTTTAATGTTTGCACCATGGCATACATCTCCAAGTCATAAGATGAATACTTCTTATTTTCCTCATTGAGCTTCTCACTGAAGAAAGCAACAGGTTTTCCCTCTTGGCCCAAGACTTCCCCATTTGCATATCCACTTGCATCACATTCAATTGTGATATCTTTATTGAAATCAAGAAAGGATAGGATAGGTTGATGTGCTACCCTTTGTTTCAGATATTGAAATATTTTTTTTGCCTCATCAGACCATACAAATTTCTTTCTTTTATCCCCTTTTATTGTGTCAATCATTGGAGAGCAGATATGACTGAAATTCTTCACAAATTTTCTATAAAAGATAGCTAGGCCATGGAAACTTCGTACCTCATTGACTGATGTAGGAGTAGGCCAACTAAGAATTGCTTCTACCTTAGTAGGATCCATCTTCAAAGAACCTTTTGAGATCACAAATCCAAGATAAACCAACTCCTCCTTCATGAATTCACACTTCTTCAAATTGATCATCAAATTTTCGTCATTCAACCTCTTCAAAACCATGTCCAAATGCTGCAAGTGTTCCTCTTTATTCTTACTAAACACAAGAATATCATTTAAGTAGACAACCAAAAACTTACCTGTGAAAGGTTTTAGAACTTCATTCATTATTCTCATAAAGTTACTTGGTTAATTTCAAAGCCCAAATGGCATGACAAGCCATTCATACAACCCCTCATTTATTTTGAAGGAAATTTTCCACTCATCCCACTCTCTAATTATAATTTGGTGGTAGCCACTTTTGAGATCAATCTTTGAAAAATAACAAGCACCTCCTAAACAAACCATCAAATCTTCCATTCTAGGTATGGGGAACCTATACCTTATGGTTATCTTGTTGATTTCCATTGAGTCGGTGCACATTCTCTAATCACCTCCCTTTTTTAGTGCCAAAAGAGTAGGAACAACACATGGGCTAGGACTTTCCCTTATTAAGCATTTTCCAAGCAACTCTTGGATTTGCTTCCTAATCTCTTCATTTTGTTGAGGAGTCAATTTATATGTCGCTTTATTAGGTAGGTTTTCCCCTAGTATGAAGTCTATGTGGTGGCTCACATCTCTTATTGGTGGCAAAGAACTAGGGAGCTCATTTACTACAATGTCTTTGTACCTGTTCAACAATGTTTGAACCTCTTTAGGCACATCCTCAAGCTTTTCTGTTGTCATGAAATATTTTGGTCTGATAAAAATGGCATAACCCTGTCCACCCTCTTCTTTCATGGTTTTCAAGAACTCTTTTTCCCCAACCAACATTACATTTGACCCACCTTGTGTATCTAGACTCTCTTCTTGCAATGGAGTAAGGGTGAATGAAATACCGTCCTTTTCAATTACATAGGTATTTTTCTAATCATCATGTTCAACTTTTCTGTAATACTGCCAGGGTCTTCCTAATAGAAAATGACAAACATCCATTGGGATGATGTCACACAATATCTTGTCTTTGTACCCTCTTGTGTTAAACTCAACCCATGTTTACTCATTCACTAGGACTTGTTGACCCTTATTCAACCAGGAGACCTTGTAAGGAGTGGGATGTGGGATTCTTTTCATTTTCAACTTTTCAACCATCTCTAAAGAATCCAAATTGTCTATGGAATTGGAATCAACAACTACTTTACACACCTTACCTTGAGATTTGCAAGTGGTTCTAAACAAATATTTTCTTTGTGGAGGCGCTTTCACCATGGGAACTTTGATTAGTGTTCTTCTTATCATCAGGGATTCTCCTATTTTTGGAGTGGCATGCTAAGATGGAGAGTTGACATTCTCATTATCTTCCTCTTGCACCAATTGTGTTCTCCTTTCACCACCATGTGAAGTAGAAGGTTATTTATCTAGGAATTTCCATGCTTGATGGCCAAAGTGATTACATTGATAGCATCTTCCTGAGAATGTATTTGATCCTCTACCTTGTCCACAAATCTACCTCTGTTCTTTGATCTCCTACCTCTGAAATTGCCTCTTGATTATGAGCTTTGTTCTTTATGACCACTCGATTCCCCTTGTAGTTTTTGAGATTGTCCTCTTCCTCCAAAGGTTCCTCTTCCCCTAAAGCTTCTTCCTCTTCCTCTACTTTGTTTCTCCTTCCTTCTCTTCAACCTTTCTTTTGTCTTGACTTCCACTTGAAAGCATTCTTCCATTGTTTTAGGAATGGTCAGACTTATCTCATCTTGTATGTTGAACCTTAACCCATTTAGGTACCTTGCTACTTTTTCTACCTCATCCTCATTATGACGTTCTCTAATGCTTAATTTATGAAACTCCTTTGTATAAGCCATGACATTTATCTACTTTTTTTTGAGATTTTGTAGTCTTCTATATGTTTGAATTGCATAGTCACCCGATAGAAATTGGCTCTTGATTTTAGCCACCATTATTCCCCATGAACTGATTTTTGACTTGCTCTTCTTCACCCTCTCTTCCTACACATAGTTCCACCAAGTTAAGGCAGGGCCTTTCAACTATTTTTTTGGAAAACTTTACCTTTTGTTCATTTGCTACCTCCTCATACTCAAAATAGTTGTCAAGTGCATCAATCCAACCTAGCACCTCTTCACTATTCATCTTCCCACTATACATGGGAAACTCCATATTCACCTTATGAGTGTCTCCTTTGAAATCCTTCAACATCTTAACCATTCTCATTTCATTAGGGTTCAACTCTTCCTCATCTTGGACTCCTCTTTGAGGGTTTTCATTCTCACCCTCTTCCTCTTTATCTCTTTGGCCTCCAATGACCATACCTCTCCTTTGGTTTGATTCAAGTGCTGAAATTCTAGCTAAGATGGCTTCATGAGACTCCTTTACTTGTCTTAAATCCTTGGCATTCTTTTCTTTCAGCTCTCTCACTTCTCTAGTCATTACATTACTTTTAGGAGGTATCTTTCCTTCTTTCAAAATCAAATTTTCTTTCCTTTGATCAAACCTATTCTATGATACCAATTGAAAGTAGAGAAGGGTGGAGGTTTTCAATTCAAACACAAATGAACTAACTTTTCAACTTCAAATCCTTAACTTGGTGGTTTTCTCACAAACCCTTCACCTTCCCTAGTAGTACTCCAAACAGAGAACTTTCATCATATCTCTCCAAGAAGAATTTAAAACCAAAACTGAAACACCAATTAAGATACCATTTTTTCCTCTTAGGATCATATCAATTTTTTAGGTGTGCTTGTTTTCTAACAACACCGTCTAATTCTGACTGCTACATTGCTACAAGGTCGAATTAGGCCTGTTTCACAAAGCAACAATGAGATTTACAAAATCCAAACTCCTAATCTTCACTCCATAGCCTCTAACATGTCATATGAGGTCTAAGTGTGCAATTACCAATATGTGGAATGATCTCCAAACAATTTTTGAACAAAACCCTACTTCTATCTATCTTCCTAGGCCTAATACATAGAGATATTAGGCTAGGGCAGTGCCCAACTTGCCCCAAACTCATTTACTTGCATCTACAAACCCTACCAATATGAAAATAATCCTAACTACCCACATTCCATCAATTTTCAGATTTCTCCACTAGTGGAATGGTTTTCTAATCCATGATTTTCCTCTCAAACCCTCAAAAGTAGGTTTTTTTGGCTACTTTTAGTCAATTGACTCAAACTTGCTTCAAATTCAATGTAAAGCAATGAGAATAAAACCAAAAGTTAGCTAATTCATCCCTCTAAAAATTCCAACATGCTTCAGATCATTTGCAGGCCATACAGGGCCGTACAAATTGATGTAGCAACAAGAAATCACCAAAAATTATAGAAAAATAGAGTTTTCTTTATTACTTGATCTTCAAAACTTCATCAACAGGTTGCCTCAAACATCCCAAGGAAAATTTAAACATTTCCCAACATATTCAAATGGTTCCCAACTGCTTTTCAACTACTTGACTATTCAACTTCCCATACATGCCAAAAATGCAAAGTTGCTTGAGCAACTTTTGCAACATTTTGCAAAACTTAACAATTTGCCTCAAAACCGATCCCACATGACTTAAAACATCAAAAATGTCTTGACCAAACCAAAAACCCAACTTTACATATTTTGAGCACATGGGACCTGGGTGCCCCTACACCACCCTAGAAGGCTCTTTTCTAGATATTTTCCCAAGTAAGACATCTATTTTGAACAACCAACCATAAAAAAAAATTACACTTTGGCTAAGAAAATTTATTCCAAACCTTCTTCCACCAAGGGACTCAAACCTTTTCATACACCTGTCTATCCAGCTCCATATACCCCAAGGCAATAGAGAATTTTCCCTTCAAATCATGACCCCAAGCCAAAATATACTTATCTTGAAGAGAACTACACATTCTACCAGCCAAAATTATAGAAAGCTCCTTCCTCTCCTCCTCAATACCTCCTAGAGGCCACTCCTAGGGATCCTTCCAATGTCACACCTCCACCTAATCTAGAGTCTGAACATATTTGAATTCTTCCACCTTACACCAAATGACTTCCACCACGCTATTCCAAAGATGTTGCAAATGAGGAAACATAGAAATATTAGAGGGATAACCATCCCAAGAATCATGTCAAAAGAGGGCTTCTTAACCCTTATTGCAAATCCAAAACAAGCCCTCCTTTATCAACTTGGCCACTTTTTTGAGAGTATCCCAAATCAAAGACCCTTTCCCCTGGAGAAAATATCGGTGAGCATCAAAAGAGTTCACACCATCGAGGTACTTATGATTGATAATTCTAGCCCAATCCTAATCCTAGCAAGTGCACCAACACTAGTACAACTTAGCAGCTAAAGCCCGACCCATCAAACTAGTAGACTTGAGACCAGAACCAACTTCCTATTTTGGCCTACAAACAGGATCCCACTTCACCAAACTCTACTTCAAATTGAGAAGATTGCCCACCCAAAGGAATTGACAAGCGAGGGCATCAAACTTCCTAACAAAGCTTTCAGGAGCAACTTTCACAAAACATCAATAAGTAGGAAGAGATTGAACCACATGTTTGAGAAGAACCACATGACCCACTGAAGATAGCCATTTTTGCATCCAATGACTAACCCTCCTACGCAATTTTTCTAAGACATACTACCAAAAATATTTTGCTCACGGGACCACTGTAAGAGGAATCCCCAAATATACCAAAGGAATAGTGCCAATTTGAAATCAAAGAATCAGAGCAATCCTAGATTGAAGAAGCTGAGGAGTGTTGAAAAAGTAAATAGAGAACTTTTTATCATTAATATTTTGACCAAAGGAATCCAAATAATTATCCAAAGCCTTCCTTAAATTTATAGCTTCATTTATTTTGGCCACACCCATTAGAGTAGTATCATCAACAAATTGAAGATGAGACAGAGGTAGAAAAAATTTACCCCAACGCCATGCTTGAATCAACCAATGATGAAAACATGACTTAATATATCTCCCCATCCCCTCAACCATAATGATAAACAAATAAGGGGACAAAAGATCTCCCTATCGAAGACCCCTAGAGGCTCCAAATAAAACTGAAGGCTCCCCATTGATAAGCATTGAGAAGGAAGTATAAGTTAGACAACTCATGATCCAATAAACCTACTCTCTGCCAAATCCAAAAGCCAAGAGAACCTTCTATAAAAAGGCCCATTTGAACCTATCGTATCATTTTTCCATATCAAGTTTGATAAACATAGCCTTATCCTTAGAGACTACCATAGAATGAATAGCCTCAACAACAATAACAACCCCATCCAGAATTTGTCTATCGGCCACAAATCCCCCCTGCTCATCGGAAATCATAGAATTGAGCCAAGGCTTAAGCCTTTCCACAATTAGTTTAGTAATTATTTTATATACCACATTGCAAAGGGTAATGGGATGAAACTGATCCAAGGAACATGCACCTTCCTTCTTCGAAATAAGAGCCAGAAAGGTGGAGCTCATGGCCTTTAGCATTTCCTTATTCCTATGAAATTCCTGAACAACCTCCAAGAGATCCCCCTTGATAATTTCCCAAAAGACTTGAAAAAAAACAATAGGAAAACCATCAGGGCCAAGGGCTTTACCTTTTTTCATTTGAAACACAATAGTCTCCAATTCTTGCAAAGTATGGGTTGCAAAAGAGTCTAATTCATCTCATAAGAAACCAAAGAAGGAAGACAAGCCATAATGGAATTTTCCTCAAGACTCGCAGAGGGAGAATCCTCAATAAAAAGAGTTGAAAATAACTGAGAAGCCTCCCGGGAAAATTCTTCTGCAGAAGAAAGTTGAACACCCTCAGAAGAAACAAGAGAACTGGTAAGATTACCATTTCTCCTTGTAGAAATAGAGTGATGGAGGAAGGTAATATTTCTATCTCCCTCCTGAAGCCAATCGATTCGAGACTTTTTCTTCCAAAATATCTCCTCCCTTAGCTCCCATTCTTCAAGAGCCTTAGTTTCCATAGCCTCTTCCCTACACAACTCAATCATTAGACCAAGATCTTGAATTTGGCGAATGATAGAATCCAAATGAACTTGAACTTCCAACTTATTGTGGTGAAGATTCCCAAAAAATTACATATTCCACTTCTTGAGTCTATATTTCACAAATTGTAATCTCTTGACGAAGGTATACATAGCCATACCATAGGTGGGTCTTCCCTTATGCCACCACTCAATCATCAGATCATGGAGAGAAATATTACAAAGCCACATGGGTTGGAACTTGAAAGAAGGGTTCTTATGGCTCTGAAAGGAACAATTGAAAGTTTAATCGACCAATGATTCAAACCTCTCCAATCAAGGATCTCGGAGCTAGTAGCCCAACTATCCCCCATCCAAAAATAATACAAGAAACCTGTCAAGCTTCTCATAAATAATAGCATGACCACACTTTTGATTATGCCAAGTGAAAATTCTATTGTTAGGTTTCACATCAATAAGATTCAAAATAGCCATATTGTCTATAAGAAGAAAAGCAACAGGTCAAGCCTGACAATACACCCCGCTTCTCCTCTAAACAAGAAACATCATTAAAATCTCTAGCCATAATCCAAGGAAGGCAAGGAACAAGAGAGGAGACATAACTAAGATGAGTCTAGAGTTGGGACTTACCCAATAGGTCAATACAAGCATAAACATTAGTGAAAAGGCAAGATTCACCAGATTCTAAACTAGAGGCAATCATAGAGATGGAAGAGTGACTTCAGATCCAACACCGAGGGAAAAAATTTCTTGGATCCCACAAATAAGCCACACCTCTAGAGCTACCAAAATCACCAACACACTAACAAAACTCATGAGGCCAAACACTAGAGGATCTATTCAACATACCATCCATTGATAACTTAGTTTCCTGAATAAAGACAATATTAGGAGAATGACAACCAATCATCTCACGAATAGCCTTTTGTTTAGGAGTGCTATTCAAACCCCTCACATTCCATGAAATAAAAATCATTTATGAGGATGAGAGAAATGAGATTCCAGGGTTTTCACCAACCCAGATTCCACTAGAGACTCACCCATAAACTTAACCTTCTCAAGATATTTCTTGTGACCCACCTTAGAAGCTTTCTCTGGGGGTCCCTTTTAAGGGAATTTTTTTGCAAACCCAAGGCCTGTATAACCCCCCCATTTTTCCTTGAATCCAAAGCCCCATCCACCTGCAAAGGAGAAGAAACCACCATAGCTCTATCATCCTTCAAAGCTAAAGATCCAACAAGGTTGGAGACATCCTGCAGCTAGAGAGGAACATCCATTTCCATCTAACCAACCTCCATTTGACCAACCTGCAAGTTCACCCCAGCCATATTTTGATTCCTAGTTTCTTCATCCTCTTGCAAGGCCACTTCTAATAAGACAGTACCAGGAGGAATCCCAACTGAAATTCCCTCTTCCTGAACCAAGTCATCCAAAGCATCAAACTGATTAAAGAGCCCATCATTTTATCTATCCTTGAGATTTTGCTTTTGATCCCTCCCCTTATTACAAGGCTTAACAGGAAAAAATCCCTATGTATCTACAACCCCCTCCACCATAGGATCCTTCCCATTATCATTCTTAGGATTAGTCTTAGAAGAAACATTAGTTGCATCAACTGCCTAGTTAAACCGAGGGTGCCTCTTTTGCAAATGCCCATATTCATGACAAACTCGGTAGCAAAAAGGGAGAGTTTCATAATCAAGCTGTCAGATCCATGAAGAGGATCCAACACAAACTTATATAGAATCAGGCAAAGGATTGTTTAAATCAAATTCAATGCAAATTCGAGCATAAGAGATTACCTTCTTGTCCAAAGTTTGTTAGGCATGCTCAATTGGTTTTCCAAGGAGATGAGCTATCATATGCAAAATATCGCTTCTCCAGAATTCCAATGGAAGTCGAGGTAGATGAATTCAAATTGGAACTCGCATAGGGATTTCTTCCATAGAGTTAAAACCCTCATGCCAAGGTTTGATGAAAAACCCAATCTGATTGTAGAAATATGGACCCCCTTCAAAATCCTTATTTCTATCCTCCATGCATGAAAAGACAACCAAAAAATAATTATTGGCAGCCAACATTATCTCCATATCTCCTTCAAGATTCCAAATTTGACGGATTCAAGATTTCAACATCAGAAAAGATAGCCGAAGACCCATGAATTTTCATATTAGAGCATGATTACTCATGTAAGTAACATCCTTCGTAATGGAGTCTAGCTGAATCACCAAAATGGGGTGATCTTGGCTTTGCTCCAAGTAGCCATTCACTTTTTTTAATTTTGGGGAAACCCCCCATTGAGGAAGACTCATCTCCATTCGATTGTCTTTTAAAAGGCTCCATATCTAGAGGAGGAAGATGACCAAGGATTGACCAAATTCCAAACAAGGGAACAATGCCACAAGCTAAACCTCATAACCCACCAAGAAAAAATGAACCAAACCAAAAGAAATAGCCTCAATCCACCACACCAAGAAGAGGGAGTAGAAAGGAACAAAGAAAAACCACCCATGGGTCTGCACCCACCCACAAAGCTCCCACACACAATAGAAGAAGCAAATAAGACCCTCAATCGGTGAAACAAAATCCACCCACTAAACCACACAACTGAAACAAAAGAAATATTGCAAGAAAAATAAAGAGCACCCCCCCAAAAGAACAACACACACCCCCCACCAAATAGGCTTGATCTGAGCTCCCTAACATGCATGCAAGAGAGAAAGCAGCCATGCACCATAGCCTCACAAGTTGTAGGAAACCACATTCGCATACCCCAGACTGAGTGCCATCCCCCACTTGGAAAATCTTATTCACAATTCATCTTCCTTGAACTGAATTCAGATCTTGAGAGACATTATATCTCTAAATCAATGTTGAATTTTCTAATATAAATACCTACACTAATGCAAGGCTTTTCTTTGCTAAGATAATCTTGCAACATTATAGTTATCTCTTGTGTGTGGACATCTTTTGCATTCAATACATTGTGATCTTAGCACTATGAAGGTAAAAAACAAGGCAATTTTTTAAACATTGGAGATCATTTTTGCAATCTTATATCTCTCTCGTTCTAGCTAATATTTTCAAATTTTTTTGAGGGACTTCAAATAAATTTAAGTAGAATTAATTGAGTGTTCAAAAAATTAGGATTCCCAACTTTTTCTATGAGAGCATTAATTTAGCAATTTTCCCCTAATCTTTGGTGAGTTGAACAAGGAAATATTACTATATCTACACTACTAGTTTAAATGAATTTTGAGTAGATAAAATAAGTTTCTTGAAGAATTGAGGTTTCTACTAAATTCATTGCGAAGGTTGCAAATTCAAGAAATTTTTGGATATTTTTTAGTAAGTGAGATCTAGGCCTTGGTAAATTTCAGTAAATATTTTAGATTAATTTTAGTTTTTGGTGTCATTTATTACAAAAATATTTTGTTGCACCATGGTGGGGTCTTCCACAAGAGGAAAAGAATCATATCACACCTAGAATATCTTTCAACAAGGATGATATAGAAATTGAGAATATTGATTGTATTGACATTAATGATGAAAATAGTAATTTAAGGAATCTATTTAATCATTGAAGGTAGAGATTGTTGGCCTCACAGTTTTTGTTGCACCAAAAGATCGACCTATTAATGCCCGATACAACTTACAAAGTTAACGGATCCATGGGAGGTGATTAGTCCATGTCACAAATCCTGAGGGGAGTGTTGACCATCTACCAACAAACTCCCCCTCAACATTACCCAAGGGGATTTGAACCCAACACCTTTGGCTCTGATACCAATTGTTGGCCCCACAGTTGTCGTTGCACCAAAATATCAACCTGTTAATGCCCGATACAACTATCAGAGTTAACGGATCCATAGGAGGTGGTTAGTCCATGCCACGAATCCTGAGGGGAGTGTTGACCATCTGCCAAAAAAGATGACATCCATGAGAGTAGATATCATTACATTATCAAGGAAAATGGATTATGTTATGGTTATTGTGAACTTTAAGAGAGTCTATTCATACAATAGCAGTTGGGAGAAAGATGGATATTCTAAGGGACATGATACTCATTGGTTTGAACTAAATCTCAAGATAGATAAAAAATATAATACTTCTATGGATAACACTAGTGATATCTCAAAACCTACTAAAAATGAAGAATATGCAAGGAGAAGAAGTAAATGAGGAAGGATACGAAGGAGGAGGAGGAAGGGGAGGAAGATGAGGGGGATGAGGAAGATGAAGAGGGAGAGGAAGAAGGAGAGGAATAAGAAGAAGAGGAAGGAGGAGGAGGGAGGAGGAGGAGGAGGAGGAAGGAGAGGAAGAGGAAGGAGAAGAATAGGAAGGAAGGAGAAGAAGAGGAGAAAGGAGAAGAGGAGGAAGGAGAGGAAGGAGAAGAAGAAGAGGAAAGAGAGGAAGAAGGAGAAGGAGAATAAGAAGAGAAAAAGAGGAGAAGAAGGAGAAGGAGAAGAGGAAGGCAAAGAAGAAGAGGAAGGAGAAGAAGAAGAAGAAGAATAAGAGGAAGAAGAGGAAGATGAGGAAGATGAGGAAGAAGAAGAGGAAGAAGAAGAGGAAGATGAAGAAGAAGAAGAAGAAGAAGAGGAAAATGAAGAAGAGGAAGAAGAGGAAGAAGAGGAAGAGGAAGAGGAAGAGGAAGAAGAGGAATGGGATGAAGAAGAAGAGGAAGATGAAGAAGAAGAGGAAAATGAATAATAATAAGAAGAGGAGGAGGAGAAGAAGGATGAGGAGGAGGAGAAGGAGAAGAAGAAGGAGAGGAAGGAGAAGAAGGAGAGGAAGGAGAAGAAGAAGGAGAAAAGGAAGGAGAAAAGGAAGGAGGAGAAGAAGAAGAAGGAGGGGGAGGGGGAGAGGGAGGAGGAGGAGAAGGAGAAGGAGAAGGAGAAGAAGGTGGATAAGGAGAAGGAGAAGGATAAGGATACAGAGTCGGTTCTATCATCATAGATCAAAATCTAAGACAACAATGCCTTAGTGAATTTAATTTTTATCACTTCAAAGACACAAACAACTATGCCATAAAGTAGAAGCAGGCACAATTGATCCCCCATTGATTCAACACAAGCATAGATTCAAGAAACTGAATCAGACAACAGTGAAAGACAAAACTATGAACACATAGATTTACGTGGGGAAAACCATTTCAGGTAAAAAACCCCACCCTCCAAAACACTCAGCTCACATGTATTATTCAGTAACTAAAACGGCTACAATACAAAACCAGAGCTATGCTCTTCAGGAGATTACATCTTGTTCATCTGGAGAATACATGCAACAACAAAACAAAATCTTCACATGATTACAATGTCCTCAATGACATATCATGTAGATTCCCTTCAACTCCTCACAAATGACTGTCTTAGCCAGCCTCTCGGCTAGCCCAGCCACTTGGCCAATCAGGTTCACATCTTAACAGATCTGAGAGTCTAAGTGTTCACGATTGAACCACATGAACACTCTCAACCTCTCTCTATTCTCACTCATCCATCTTACCTAACTACACATGAGATTACATATAATCTCTTACCATGTGCTTACTTGTTCAGCCCATCCTTGCTAGCAATGGTCATCGGGATAATAAACTATCCACTTGCAAGTTTTCCATTTCTGATAATGTGCACCGCTTATTCAGCATGCATCGAGTCGTGCAACATTAAATCCGGTCTTAGACATGTCCATCAACCTTGCTATAATAATGCAACTCAGTGGCACATTAGAACATTAACCATTCAGCCAACCAGATCATAAAGATCTTCCACATGTCACCATCTCATTTGACTATTGTTGTACTGATAGTTGGTCAAACCGATCCAACTCGGTCAACTGAGTTCTGAGCTCACCCGAGCTCCTACCGCGTTACCACCGAGCCCACATGACCTAGTCGCAGTACAACGGTGAGCTCATCCGAGCTCACCTAGCCTTCTACCTTGCTACCGCTACCCTGTTGGACTCGCCTTGTGGTATGGCAGTAAGCCATTCAAGCTCACACCTTGACTCCACCTCACTACTGCGCCCTTGTCCGAGTCACCTCGTGGTATGGTGGTGAGCTCAGCTGAGCTCACCCAAGTCATCACCGAGACCAGACTCTGACTACACTGCGCTACCACCGAGCTCGTTTGGCCACCCCGTGGTAAGGTGGTAACTTCCTACACTGACTGCCATCTCCACCACGCTACCAATGACCCTCCAAAGCCTTCCTGCAGTATGGCGGTAACCACCAGGCCAACCACTGGCAGTTTCATTACGAACACCACGATGAGAGGACCCACCGCCTGCGGTATGGCGGTAACCATCGAGCCCACCATTGGCAGTCTCACCATGAACATCATGGTGAGAGGAACCACCACCTGCGATATGGCGGTAACCGTTGAGTCCACCGCTGGCGGTCTCACTGTGGAGACCGCGGTGAGAGGCAATGGTATGGTGGTAATCGCCGAGCCAGGCCACTGGTGGCCTTACCGCACCACTGCAGTGAGACAAATCACCATGTGCGGTAATGCGGTAACCACCAGACAGACATCGCCAAGACCAAGCCAGATCACCACGGTAAAGGCTAGTTAATGAAGGAAAATGCCAAGTCAGAAGAGAACAAGCCAGAATGTTGAGACATAATTTCCCAACAATCTCCCACTTGTCGAAGACTTTCAGGCTTCCTCCAAACACCCAAACAAGGACCAACACCATGCTTCCATACTCCAACCAAGACCCAAGCAACGACATCAAAAAATGTCCACCATCTTAGGCTATAGCTCCAATCATCCAACACAGGAAAAAGGAACAAGCCAAGGCGTATATGCACCACTGTCCAGAACATAAACATCGAATCCTTCAAGTGGCCAAGGCACCACAGTAGCAGCAAAGCACAATGTAGACACCAGAACGAGAAACATTCTCTAGAACAAGAAACCATTAGCTAGAATAACAACCACAAAACTGACTGCCCTCATCCAACTGATCAAACCCATGCAATTGAAAACTAGCACCCACAACTCATCCTGAATCATCCAACCACCCATACCTTAAAGGTATGACCATTAGTGAACTCATGTCATCACACAGCCAACCCATTAACAAAAAAAACATGCACCAAGTGTCAACCAGTCAAAAGACCAAACACGTCCAAGTACTCCCACTGCAAGGGTACTATCCAGATGAGTGCAAACAAAGCACCATCACACATGACCCAAGCATACTAAGTCCACCAATCCCTGCACATAGAAATGAGAAACCATGTAGTTCCAAGGAATATCCACACTGATCTGCACCACCTGCAACCACTTGTTGCAAGAAACATTTCTCTCAACTGTCTTCCACATTTTTCCAAGGTTCCATATCTTACTGAAGAAAGAAACACCACGGCTCCACATACATCTAAAGTCAAATGAACATTTAGGAAAAAAAAGACCAGATTAGAGAGAAACTACAAATCAAAACATGTAGCATCCTCCTACATACATTTCTAAATGCTAGCTATGCCAAGAATGATCTTCTTCATATCCCAAAGGGAAAATCCATAACAACACCCAACAAATCCATGGATGTAAGCACCTCAAAGAAAATCAGACTCACCCATATAACCATCTCCTATCAATCCTCAAAATAACAAGGAGATACACTATGCTGTCCACCTTCCATTATGAATCCTCCAAAATTTTAAAACAACAACTCAAGATTCATATCCATGAAAGATAAAGCATAACACACATTTGAAAGATATAATGGGAAAATACCTTTTAAATGAACCTCACTGCCAAGCAGACCAAGAAGAAAAGAAAAGATGCTCCTCCAAGATATACAAGTCACCGTGACTTACCCAAGAGCAATTTCCTTCATGGTCTCTATTGAACTCACATTCAACTAAGGTGTAGGCTACTCAAACTTTCAGCTATAAAAAAAACATTATCAAAAGAATTCTAGCCTCACCTTATTCTCCATGCATCCATGAGCACCAACAATCTGTCATCTCATGCTAACTCCAAACTGCATCACTGCAATAATCACGAAGTCCTCCAGCATATGACCAATGTACTAAAAAAAAAGAGAAATCCTAGACCACTATGAAAGGCCCAAAACCTAGGACATGAACTTATAATGACATCATGATCTACACATCCCCCTTAGGAGATACCATGCTTCAAGTGAACAAGCCACAGTCTCAAGAGCAAAGCAACATGCCAAAACTCTAATGCACAAGCAAGAGTATACCATGACATAAAGCAAACAAACTCTAAACCAACATCACCTATCAAGAACCACCAGCATCTCAGCCAAAAACTAACAAAGTCCTCCATGGCTCCAAGATGCTGCACATCTTCAAATAGTGACCATGCAGATGCAAAAGAACTCTTCTGCAGCAACAAGATCTTAGAGTCCCACTAGAAGCATCTACAACACCAAAGAATATCATTCATCACCAAGTGATGAATCCACAATCAATGCTAAAGCTCCCACTGAACTGTGACACCGAGCTTTCCAAGCATCATGACCAAAGATCTACTGATCTGAGAAACTCTAGGTACAAACGACAACATGTTCATCGGACAACAATGTAGAACAACACCAAGATCACCAGATCACACAGACCACACCATCACTGTCAAGAACTTACACAAGCCAGTGTGTCAAGCTCTCCATGACATCGTGATTCTCATGCTTCAGGTCCCCATCACTAACTATTCAGGTACTCAAACGCCATTCCTCCTCTCATCTCAAAATAGCCACACCAATGCACAAGTGACCACATACAGGCTCAACTAACAGATCTGCACCACACAGTTACAACCTCATGGATATTGACAGTCCACGTTCGAGTTGTCTCACAAAAAACATGTAGGTAAGGAAAACCCACAACATTGCACAACTCGTGGATGCAACCAAATGTAAACAACAAAACTATTACCGCACTGGAAAACTGTAGAACTGAGATAAACAAAGAGAATGGCCAAAGTAGACAAGCATGACTCAAACACCAGATCAGCAACATATCCGATTTTCCAGTCACGTCCACAACTCAAGCACCATAGTCTAGAAAACCAACAAATATACCACAAGAATGCTGAAAGAGAAACTCATACCAACACTCCCATGCAAAGAAGACAACACACCTCCTCAAAATATGTTGAACTACAACTATCTCATCCAGTCACAACCCAAAATCCAGGGTCTAGAAAATAGCTGAAAAATAGCTCCACAAACCACAAGTTTTCCTTGACCGTGCAAAACCTGCAAAACCACAGTGTTTCCAAAACACACATGCACCTCCATATTCACTACTCATCTAGATGACTCAGGAGTTTGCACACAACCATCACAGTTAACCAAAACAATGAAAAACATGAAAATGCATGATAGACTTTTTAGGAAAATCTACACAAAACCTTCAGAGCCAAAGACACGAATCTGAACCATGCGAGTGCAAGACACAGGTAAGAACAAAACAACAGGTCCATTTCAGACCAGTTCCAAAAATCACAGTCATGCACAAGCATACGATAGAGGCAGGCTATTAGAAGTTGCAGACCACCATGATCAACTTCATAGCCTCCATGCAACAAAGCAAAAGAGAAACCGCCTTCAGTGCTAAGTCAAAACACCCAGTACAAGCGCACAATTTCATGGCTGAACAACAACACAAGAAAATCCATACCGCCAGGGAGCCTCTCACATAGACACCCAATATGAAACCACGCTTTGTTGCAACACAACCACAAGCACATCTCACGCCCTTTGCATCAGGAACATTTTTTGTGAGCTAGGAGCCTCATACCATAATGCCATAATATGATCAACTCCAGGAAACTCCAGTATCTTTCAAAATTGTGTGTTGAATCAAAGAAGCAACTTCCACTCATCGAAGGATCAATCACCAACCGATTTCTCCAGATTTACTCAAGTTTTCCAAGCTAAGAAATCATCACAGGAGAAATACCCAAAAATTCAGTAACCAAGAGAAGGCTTTGACACCACTTGTTGGTATCATCAAGCCTCAACCTCCTTTAACTAACTCTGATACCACTTGTTGGGGATACAGAGTCGGTTTTGTCATCATAGATCGGCATCTAAGACAACAGTGCCTTAGTGAATTTCATTTTTATCAATTCAAAGACACAAACAACTATGCCATAAAGCGGAAGTAGGCATAGTTGATCCCCCATTGATCCTTTGATAAAAGTAAATGTTTAACTTATAACAGATACAAGAAACTGAATCAGACAACAATTAAAGACAAAACTATGAACACACAAATTTACGTGGGGAAAACCCTTTCGAGTAAAAACACCACCCTCCAAAACACTCAGCTCACATGTATTATTCAGTAACTAAAATAGTTACAATACAAAACCAGAGCTATGCTCTTTAGGAGATTACATCTTTTTCATCTGGAGAATACAAGCAACAAAAAAACGTAATCTTCACATGATTACAATATCCTCAATGACATATCATGTAGATTCCCTTCAGTTCCTCACAAATGACTATCTCAGCCAGCCTCTCAGCTAGCCTAGCCACTTGGCCAATCAGGTTCACATTTTAACATATCTAAGAGTCTAAGTGTTCACAGTTGAACCGCTCGAACACTCTCAACCTCTCTCTATTCTTGCTCATCCATCTTACCTGATTGCACATGAGATTACATATAATCTCTTACCGTGTGCTTACCTATTCAACCCATCCTTTCCAGCAATGGTCATCAGGATAATAAATCATCCACCTGCAAGCTTTCCATTTTTGATAACGTGCACCGCTTATTCAACATGCATCGAGCCACACAACATTAAATCCGGTCTCAGACATGTCCGCCAACCTTCCTATAATAATGCAACTCATTCGCACATCAGAACATTAACCATTTGGCCAACCAGATCATAAAGATCTTCCACATGTCGCCATCTCATTCATCTATCGCTGTACTGATAGTTGGTCAAATCGGTCCAACTCGGTCAACCAAGTTTCAAGCTCACTCGAGCTCCTACTGCGTTACTGCCAAGCCCACACAACCCAATCGTGGTACAATGGTGAGCTCACCTAGCCTTCTACCTCACTACCGCTGCCCTGTCGGACTCACCTCGTGGTATGGCAGTAAGCCATCCAGGCTCACACCTTGACTCCACTACACTACTGCGCCCCTGTCTGAGTCGCCTCACGGTATGGCGGTGAGCTCAGCTAAACTCACCTAATTCATCACCAAGCCTAGACTCTGACTACACCGCACTACCCCCAAGCTCGTTTGGCCACCCCGCGATAAGGTGGTAACTACCTGCGCTAACCGCCATCTCCACCACTCTATCGTTGACCCTCCAAAGCCTTCCTGAGGTGTGGCGGTAGCCACCAGGCCAACCATTGGCAGTCTCACTGCGGCCACCACGATGAGAGGACCCACCACTCGCGGTATGGTGGTAATCGCCGAGCCCACCGCTGGCGGTCTCATCGCGAACACCCCGATGAGAGGAACCACTACTTGTGGTATGGCAGTAATCGTCGAGTCCACCGGTGGTGGTCTCACTGCGGATACCGCGGTGAGAGGGACCACCGCCAGTGGTATGGCAGTAACTGCTGAGCTAGGCCGTTGGCGGCCTTACTGTACCATCGCGGTGAGAAAAATCACCACGTGTGGTAAGGTGGTAATCGCCAGACAGACACTACCAAGACCAAGCCAGACTGTCGTGGTAAAGGCCAGAACATGAAGGAAAATGCCAAGTCAGAAGGGAACAAGCTAGAACGTTGAGGCATAATTTCCTTACAAGGAGAAGGAGAAGGAGAAGGAGAAGGAGAAGGAGGAGGAGGAGAATAAGAAGAAGTTTAGAAGAAGAAGAAGAAGAAGAAGAAAAGTGAGAAGGAGTAGAAGAAAGAGAAGAAGCAGAAGAAAAATAAGGAGAAGAATTCAAACCAATAACATATTTCCATGCATTGTCATTACTTGGAAAAATCTAAAAAGGAGTATTTCCTAAAAGTGAATTTGGTTAGGTAATTCAATCAATGTTAGGGTACCATCTACTAACATTCAAATATTTATCAGATCTGCACCTAAATGTTAGAAAAATGGTAAAAAAAATTCTACACTAGCAAGAGTTACCCTCTAGTATTAAGGAGAACAAGGAAAATGAATAAAATGTAATGAAGAGGAAAGTGAATCAATGCAAAATTCCAACATAAACAATACTATCTAAGCTAGATGTAGAGGAAAGGAATATCTTGGACCTAAATTTAATTTTCTAGACACACATGAAGAAGTTGAGAACAAGGAAAATACCAAAATACCTCATTAAATGCAAGTATTTGTTGGTTGAAGTTACCACATTGAAAGGTGAATATTTTATGTAGAAGCATCTATAATTAATTAGCATTGACACCAACACTTTTATAAAGAGGGGGAATGTTATGCCCCTAACCCTATGGTGTGTATTGGGTTATGATTAGTCATGTTGTGGCTAACTTAACATTTAGATAAGCTACACAATCATTGTTATAATCATATATAGGTATTTAGGTCATCCTAGGGGTTATAGTTAAGTATATAAGTCAACCTAAGTGGTATCCAAGGCATAAGTATGGTTTATATAGGAGATATATGTAAGTTTTTATTGTCATGTTGAGTATTGTGTTCTTATGGAATACTACTAGAGGTGTCCCCCTCAAAGTGGCATATTATTATCAACTATTTTTGGCATATTTTATATCATATTATTATATTATGCAAGTTATTCCATTACAACCCAACTTGATAAAACAACAAAGATTTATTTTATTTTAAAATATATTAAAATAAAAATAAGCTTGTGATCTTTAGAGACCTATTCACTATTAGATCTCTAAATCCAATGGCCCGTGATTTTTTTAGAGGCTTGTCATAACAAGAGGAGTGAGAACACTACTTTCCATGATCCAATAGCCCTTACAATTTTGTAAAGAGTTTGAGGGAGTTTTTAAACTCAAGTAACACCATTAGATAGAGAGATGATGTGACAAAGGACCCATTGACTATTACGAATAAATATCATGGATAAGTATAACACTAAGAAGATATATTAAGTATACAATTAATATTTTCTCATGAAATATTTTCATATCTTAAGACCATCTCTCTTTTGCAATATTTTGTTAGGATAATGAAAGCATAGTAGTAAATTAGGATCATGAAGTATTAGGATTAGATCTCCATATTCCAACATAAAACTCCCATTTAATATTAGAAACATGTTATGAAATCAAAAACATATCCTCACAATAGTTGCCCCATCATGCTTGTAATCCATTCCTACAATCAAAGAATATAAAAAATATCAAATTACTCAAAATTATAAATTAAAAATAGAAACCAAGAATAGTCGTGTTCATGATTATAACATTTCCATCCTTGTTCACTATCCATTTCAAGTTGGATCCCTTATCCTTATACCTATCCTATCCTCAATCTAAGTGGGTGTTTCCATTGTCAACCTTACCCAATTAGACTATTTACCTCTCAACTATTTACTTAAATTCATCATAAGACTTCCTACACAACACTCTAAGATTCATGATAGTGCTAGTGTCCATCCTTACAATATTACTTTCTAATCCTTTTAAGACAAAAATTCATGATATATCAACATATTCTTCCATTAGTGATACTGGTACATTCCTTTGAGTTTTCACAATATTTTTCCATGAAAAAAACATCCACAAACTATATGAGCTCTTTTGGTTTGATCTTGAAGACAATTACCAATGGATAGTCCTTATTGACATGAAAAAATTCTATTAGTATAATTTTCTATCTCATGATCTAGAGTGATACAAAAATATTTTTGTAGCATGCTTGGACTATGATAGCCTTTAATAGATGTATTAATACTATTTTTTATCATGACTATCATATTTTTGTGTTTAGAATCAATATGATACTCTCCTCTTGGTGATATGTCTATCCCAAGTTATGAGATGATTATCATGTTGGTCATTAGGTGACTCAAAAATAATTTAGGTGATTTGAGTTTTCATCTACTCTCTTAATAAAATCCATTTTCTACTTTGAATATCACAAGATGATAATGTTGATGAGACATGTCACTGATTTATATCTTACCTTATGGTCTTGTTGGTTATATGACAATTCTACTACTCAACTGGTAGTCTTAATGAATTGATTGTGACTCTAATGAATTGATAATAGTCCTAAATGATTTGACAACAATCCTAAATGATCGATAACAATCCTTGCATCTTCCTCACATGATTGATAATCCTTTATACTCATGACTATATTTTGATAGGATTACTATGATTATTCAAGCAAGTTGTAGTCACCTACCTCAATGATATGAAATTATTTTCAAGTTTATGATAGTACATATTCTAAGGTTATGAGTAATTGGTATTCCTTTAAAGACTATACACGTGGGGTTTAGAATTATATTTTGGAAAGTGATAGGATTGAGCTACTTATGGCATAACAATAATTTGTTTAAGTAACATGAGGTGTCATTCCTCTAGTTTATAATTATATTTTGGAAAGTGATAGGATTGACCTACTTATGGTATAACATTCACTCAAAGTTTAAGTAACATTAGATGACCTTCCTCTAGTTATTAATATTTGTATAAGTGACATGTTATGACTACCTTTTGACCTATGATTAGGTTTGTGTGGTGCGAAAAATATTCCATGCTATTCCTTAATGTCCTTTGTGTGTGATATAATTTATATTTATGGTTGTTTGAGTTATAAGGTAGTCCTTAGAGAATATATGACTATCTTGTGGTTTTGTGACAACCATTTACCTAGTATCATTTTTAAAGGTGTATGATCAAACCCATGGTCATGAACTTGATCCATTAAATTTAAAAATTTAAAATATTTTTTTTGGTTTACTCTCACCCATTCCTTTCCCACCAAGTCCCGAATTAACACATATTTGCATTATCTATTTCTATTTGATTATATTCAAATATATTTAATTACATGCATCTCACATATATTAACATCTAGACTTCTCATTTGAATACCATTTACATTATATCACTTTTATTTTATGCATTATGCATTAAAAAAATACAAATTTGTATAGCTGTGATTTATTGTCTTTAACATTTCATGTGTTTCCATGGGTTAACTAGGTGAACATGTCCAATTGCAACATAATTACAATCCTTGAAATATATTTCAAATTACCACCAATCTAAAATATCAAAAAAGATATATAAATAAAAGGAAAATATGGTGAAACCACAAGAAAAAGTAGATAAGATGCCAAATCATTTATGTAGCTGTAGGACAATTTTATAGGTACAAACTTGACCTTAATCTACATGGAGTTGATGGTCTACAATATAAACAAAATTATATGATCTTGAAAATAACTAAAAACTACCATATTCTATTTTAGATCTCAATGCATCTTGAATTCAACATCTCAAACAAAATTTGGGCACTATCTTCATACCTAGAGCTATGTGTCTTATTTTTCACATTTAATTTCCTAATTTAACATGTAATGCTCCTATGGTAAAATATCTAGATTAGTTTATATGATTTTATTACTATCATTAATTGATTAGTTTAAATAACAACATTTAGAATAGGAAAATTATTATTTTCCTTTATAATATTATATGTTCATAGTTATATTTATTAATATAAAGTCTTTAATAAGAGACATATATACATGGAAATTTATCTAAAATGTGTAATAAAATGTTACTTACATTAATATGTTAGTGTATAATTATTAGTGATTGAATATAATGAATTAGTCTAATCATGTATTTTGTTGCTATTGTAATTTATAAATATGTAAATTTATATTTTTAAGAAATGAATATAAAAGATTTTAAATGGTATTAAAGATTCTAATATTATGACATAGTCATGTAGTGTTAGTAAAATTGTCATACATTTTTCGTTTAATGAATGTAAGATTTTTTTTATTTCTTTTGGAAAGTTGATATAGAGGCAATAGAAACTTTGAAATTAATTGAGAAAATTTTAAAATAGATGAATATTTGTATTAGAAAAATATAGGCTTGTTGTCTAGTGAAATCCAAGAAACTTAATTTTTGTTTTGTAATAAGTCAAAATAATTCATGTCCTTTCAGTATCTGGAATTTATATATGACCTAACACATTTAAGCTATAAACATACAAGCAATCATTCTAAAAGTAAACATGGACTTGTCGGTATATATAAAACAATATTTATCTAATATGTTAAGTCTATCTAAATACCATAAGATTAAATTCACATGAGATCGAAAAAATTCCTCTACCACATGCAATCATTTGACCAACATACAAAATATTCTTGCTAGTACAACATGCTCTATTTCTCTAAAAATAAACATGGACATGCTGATATATATAAAACATAATTTATCTGAAATGTCAATACCATAAGATTAAGCTCATGTGGGTTCAAAGGATTCCTCTACCACATATTATGCCCTGAATTATTGTGCTCTAAACCATTATTAAGCTCATGTGGGTCCAAAGGATTCCTCTACCACATGTTTTGTCCTGAATTATTGTGCTCTAGGCCATTATTTTTCCTCATGCGAGCTTCTCTAGAACATTTCAGCTTTTGATTTTAATGTGGACTCCTGTATCTATTCAACTTGAATGAGATTGTCAACTCATGTCTAATCTTATTGTGAACCTGTCTCACCAGAAATGTCAACCAATAAAGCATGATTAATCTTGATTTGAAGTCTATAGTTTACTGATTTCCTGTGCTCGCTAAGATACATTGCATTACTTTCTTTTGCATTTGTGCATGAAAAGAAGCATTGTATAGAAAACTCGAACACTGGAGTTAAATATAATACACTAATTAATTTTGTGTTCATATTTTGCATTTACACCTGTAAAGACTTAACCATGTCAACACAATTATCCTACCATATCTCATCATCAGGGGTAGTTTGCTACAATATTAAAGCTTGGATTGGTTGATATTCATGGAGTCTTTCAGTTCATCCAATCTAAAATATTTATTGTGAACCTTAGATCCCATTGGGGGATGGTGCCTGTGTATAACTTTGTTAATTTAGTTTAATTTAAAAACATTCATCAAGGGCATGTCAAGGGAAACTCTACCCATTTAAAGCTTCACTTTGAACATAAGTCCTAGAAACACACAACATATTTGTAAAATCAGCCTTCAATTATTAGTTTGGTATGTTCACTAGTTTTGAACATTAGCTCTTGAAACACACAACATATTTGTAAAATCGACTTTCAATTATTAGTTTGGTATGTTCATTAGCTTCTAATCCAATTCTCTTATATACATAAATTTATCAAACATAGTCTTTGTCATTTAACTACCTTGGTGGTCACCTCACCTCTTCATAGGACTTTCTATCTCACCCACTTTTCTCACAACCTCCACCTACTTCTTTCATCATTATAACTTCCCCTCTATACACAACTAATCCAATGATCAATCAATTAATGTAGAACATGGGCAACCTTCAATAACAACTCACTACACTCTCCACCACTTCATAGCCTCTTACATCCACATATTATGTAATGCTTCTGACATTTGCACTTGTTTATTTTGTAATTATGGATTTAAATTTTATTTTTAGTTTTAGTTTTAGTTTTTAAAGAGGTGTAAACACTTTTGACATGGATCTATGAACCAATGAGGTCACAAATGGGGAAACTCATCCCCAATATAAATTCTCAACAATTACACCCCAATGATGTTTGAACCTTGATGACAAGAATAACAACACAACTTAACCATCACACCTTGCCACTATTGACAATTATGGATTTAATTTTTATTATCATTATAATTTATTCTTTTTTATCAAGGTGTTCTCAAAATAATTTTGTATTGATAACTAGATTTTGATTGTATATTATGTGATGCATATGATACACTCTCATTTAGATCTAACCATGTTTATATTTTACTTTATCCTTGTGGATACATACCTATACATACATGTTTCAAGACGGATGCTAATAGTAATGTGTTGGCACTCTAGATGTTTGTTGGTTATCATATTTACATGTTTGAATGATGCACATTGGCATGGAGTTATTTAGATTTGATGATTATATCATTTATATGATATTGTGTCTCATTGGGTGATTTTCTATTGCTTCAACTATTAAATATGGTGCAAACACACTTGACATGTGAATTCAATATGTAAGTACAAGGTTATTTCCACAATGATGGTTATATCAAAGATGTTGTATTTGGCATAATTTGTTTGCTAACCCCTATTGTACTCAAAGAAAGTGTGTGATGTGCCTTATGAGACCTAATGTAGATCTGAATCCAAATTGATGGCAATAGTAGAATCTATTTGTCTTGTGGTTAAACCATAAATGTGTGTTGCAGTTGTGTTTGGTTATTCCCTCATTACATTATTTATATTTTGATGGTTGAATAATTGTATGTTAATGATGTATGATGCATTTTGAGAATTGAGAAATTGAAAAAAAAATAGAAGTGGAACTATCATTTAATTACATTGAAAATTAAATAAGTTGATTAATAAGTTAAAACATCCCGTATTTGTAAATTGAATTTAATTATTTATTATCCTCATACTTAAGGAAATGATTAAAGCATTAAGTTAAATTATGTCAATACTAATTTGACAAAATAAAAAATATAATAAAATGAAAAAAATAGAAAATGAGAGTTGAATAAAAAATGGTTTTTCATTCCAATCATTCATTCTATTTTGAAAAAATAATTCTCTCAAAATCCTCTCTTATTATTGAATCTAGATATCTTGAAGAGGATTTTAATGGAACTTGTTGATAGTTCATGATAGGAAAAGATTATTGGGGTTGTGTGCATGAAAATAGCCTATAATCCATTGCCTTTCACTTTTGAAGGAACAAAAGTTATATTCCTTGCTAAATGAAATCCTTTCCTTTAGCCATGCCAAAATTAGGTGGAGTCATATAACATCATTCTATAGGGATAATTTAGGTTTGAATTTATAGTTTATATTTGCATTTGATTTTTTAAAAAATTGTATTTTGAGATCAAGATATGGAACTAGATTTAAATGAATGGAGAAATGTGAATTTTAATGCTAAAGAGTGTTGTGCATGTATGAGTCAAAAGAGTATTTTTAATTTTTGATTTTTTTTTTTTTAAAACATAGAATTTTAAACATTCATTAATGATGGATTTATGATATTGGTGGTAAGAAATTGAGAAATGTAAATTTTAATTTAAAAGAGTGTTTTGTGTATGTATGAATCAAAATTGTATTTTTAGTTTTTGGATTTTTTTTTTTGTTTGAAAAACTTAAAATTTTAAGCATTCATCAATAGTGGATTTGAGAATTTGTTGATTTTTATGTGTATAATTATTTGATTCTTTAAAATTTAGAGTGATTTCAAAATAAGAATGGGGAAATAAGTCTCCTTACTATTTTTCCATATGGAACCTTTTGAGACTATTTTTTGTTGGAGTAATTTAGTACTCTAGTGCTTAATCTTACTTAGGTCATGTTCCTTTTGGTGTCTCAAGTCATATGATGAGGACACATGTCATGATCTAGTTCTATCATAATCTAAGATTTCCTTGGGGTTGCTTTATTAGCTTTTAGGTTTCCTTTATAAGGATTCATTGTCTCATTATTTTCTAATTATGATGTTTATACATAAATGATGATTCTTATTTTTGGATCTATCAGCCTTTGGCCTCTATAGTCTAATTTTATCTCTGTGTGTGAAAATTTTTTAATTATAGGTGATCTTTGGGAGCTATGCGATTGAGGGATCAACACCAACATGGTATATATCCAACATTTTATCCTATTTGGGAATTTTAGGCATTTTTTGAATGTACTTTCTCTTTTGTAGATGCATCAAGATAACGTGCCACTATTGGTGTATGCTTTTTTGGGGATTTCACACATTATGTTGTGCCATATTGTGTACTTGCACTATATTATAAACTGTCATGGGTGGGTTGTGTAGTGCCTTTGTTTTTTCATCACACCTTTTTTCAAGTGTGTCCCTTCCATGAAAATGACGAATCCTAGTGAATCTTGTCTCATGCATGTGTATCTTGATTTGCACATCCTTTTCAATTGTAGGCACTTTCTTGTGCATGTCAAAATATGATTTTTAAAATAGGGTTATTAGGAGTGATAAGGGAGCCCCATTATTGGAGATATCTAGGAAAGTCATTTTGGATACCTTCAACTTGATTTTTGTGGCCAATATAGGTATTGATTTTAGAACTTTGAGAAGAGAATTTTCCAAGGACAAACACAACTTTACAGTGATTTAGTTATCATAAAATAGAAGGAGAGGGCCTGATAGGAAACTAGCCAATTTTGCTAAGAATGAAGTTGATCCTTTTGAATTTGATATTTTTTAGGATTATTGTATAAACACCTACTTTTATTTATGCCAATTATTGGGAGAGTATTACAAAGTTCAGATGCCAATGCACATGATGATGCTTGTTGCAAATATTCAGCATAGGGACCTCAATAGAAATATTGAATTTGCTTCATACATTGCAAATGGAATCCACAAGAAGTTAAGAGACATGAAGGACACAAAATTTGGGTTATACTTCAAATGATATACTTTATTGTCATTCTAATTTTGTATAGTGGGATGAAAATATGGGGAAATTCAATGAATTAAGAATGAAAAATGAGTATGGTACTAGATTTCCTATCTAAATGTGAACATATTTATGAGATTCCCATTATTATTTTGTAGATTATTTGATTTTTGAAAATATTTTGGTGCAAGATTTTTTACAAAATTTAGGCCTTCGACCTACACAAAGGTTATCAAATAAGATGATTAAGTTCCTTAGACCTTTAGAGTTTTTATCTTGAGAAGGAAATCAATCATAATTAGGGTGATTAGTACTTGCATACAAATTGTATAATTATTAGGGCTTATGGAACCCTTTTTCAACCCCAATTTTTACCAAAATATGTATCTAACATAATTGTCTTCATGGAGATCATGTGGAAATTAAATTAATATGATAAATTTTACCTTAAAGAAATAAAAAAGGGATCACATCTTCTTGTTGAGATACACTTCTCTAACTTTGGCATCATAGCTAAGGAGGGCTTGGAGGTTTTACTCTCCTTTCTGTAAACATATAGAATGAAGTTTGACATTGCAAGAAATTGTGACACTGAACAATATATCAACAAGATTAGGTTGGAGGCCAAAATATCACCATACTATCAAAAATTCAATGCTTCAAATGATGTGATTAGAAATTGTTTGATAGATGAATAGTTCAAGGAGAGAAAGAAAAAATGGATTATAATTGGCCAAATAGAAGAGGAAAGGAAAAAGGAAAATCCTTCTTACAAGCGAGTTTTATTTGATAATTTAGACCCATTTGAAATAATGATAAAATTTCTTGACAATTTTGATAATTTTTCATTCATAAAGAAACCCTCCTTAGAAGAGAGGCTTGACAAGAAAGAAGTTGAACAACCAGTTCAAAAAGAAGCTACGCCTACACAATAAATAGTGAATCATGAGGTAGCTCTTGGGGTATCAATTGACATCTAGCCTTTGGTGGACTATTCAATAAATCCTATAGAAATTGCAGAGAGTAGGACTAAAGGGGAGTATATTCTAGAGAATGTGCTAGGTAATGAGGAGGTAAATCAAAATTTCCCTCCTCCTTAGGTTAATCAAGATGATAAGTAAGTATTAAAAAATAGGCTTGTATTAGATTTAAATGATTCAAATGTGATAGGAAATGATGCAAGAGCCTTGGCCTGTAGTCAATTCATGACCGGTGATAACTTTATTACTTTCAAAGAGTTTAAATATTTTATGGTAAGAATAAGGAGGGAGGAATTTCAAGAGAAATTGAATAAATATAAGAATGAGGTACATCCCTCAAGATATGAGGAGGTTACCCAACATATTTTAAAATAAATAGATTTTGATGCGAGTAAAATCACTCTAGAGGAGGGAGGAGGCTTGTAAGGGAAAGCGGCTTGCTTATGCTCCTAGAGTGGGATATTTCTTTAGTTATTTCTCTAGACACTATAAGGAATCAAAATGAAGAGGCTTTCACATTTGATGAGCAAGATGAAAAGGTGCACTTTGGATCTAGTTCCAATCCAAAGTGGGAGATCTTAGCAATATGGGCAATGGACCCAACCACTAACAAGCCTAAAGTGGAAAAATTTGTACAAGAACTATTTGGGAGTTTAATTATAAAAATATTGTCCGATACTTCAGCCACTCAAGTAGCTTCCCTAGTGTTACACAGTGCTATGTTCAATTCAAGGTAGTTATGAAGAAGAAACATGCTTATTATAACAAACTGGATGAAATACATTTGAAGTTGCACCATGAATATAATAAAGTAGTGGCTCAATTGTCTCAGCCACAAATTGCTTCTCCTCCTACTCAATTAGGATCAGTTGAGTCTTCAGCTCAAGATAGGGAGACTCTCTGTCTCAAAATAAAGGAGTTGAAAGAGAAACTATAACAAAACTAGGAAAGAAAAAATGTTTCCAAGAAAGAGGTAAAGAAAGTGACCACTAATATAATTGATGACTCACTTGATCATAGACTTTCATGTGTTTTTTCATAAAATTGAAGGTGCACGAAAGGGATATGAAAGTTTACAAAAGGAATAAATCAAGCATGTGCAACAACATGCCAATTTCTAAGGAAAACTAACTAATTGGATCATCAGAGCTACTTCCATCAAAGATATTAGCAAAATGACTTCATTTGATAACAATTCCCATAAGAACCTTACATAGGTTATTGAACATAATTAGGGGAGGTCTCAAATTTTCAAGCAAAGTTAGATATGCAAATGAAGGCCAAGATGAAAATGTTTGAGAACATGGAGAAGGGAGTGATATTTGAAATTTTGGATAAATTTTGGATTATTAAGCCCCTTGATACATGGAAGTTTGATTTTGTTGATATAATTCCTATTTTATCCTAATACATATATACATATGGCAAACTAGATTTAGCATTATTAAATAGCTAAATTGATGTTTTATTTAAACTGGAGTCTATTTGGACAATTTTATAAAAGAGACTAGAGCTAAAATAGATGCAAGGTACAATTCTCATAATAGTAAGGATTTTTAGAAGTTGTTATATTTGTAGTGTCCCTTCGAGGGGGAATATAACTCTTGGTTGGAGAAATATATAGAATAATTATCTTCTTTAGCTCCTCTTTTATCATTTTTCCCAAAGTGGATATGGTTTGGATTTATTTGTTTCTTTAGTGATTCAGTCACTATCATCTCCAATAGGTTTCTAGACTGTTTGAGCTCCAAAATGTAACAATGCAAATGTATCAATAACACCAAACAAACCAAGAATGTTTGAGCTCCAAAATGAACATTGTCAATGGGAGGTACTCACTTATGAACCATATGATACACCAAAAGAATATATCAGCTGTAAAATTAGAGGACCATAAAAGAACTAGACTTACACAAATCATGCACTTGCAACCATTTGGTCAATAGACAAAGTTCTCTTTCTACCCTATTTTTCTAAAAGTAAACATGGACTTGTTGGTATATATATAGCAAGATTTATCTGATATGTCAAGTCTATGTAAGTACCATAAGATTAAGTTCATGTGGGGTCGAGAGGATTCTTCTACCATATGCAACCATTTGACCAACCTACAAAATGTTCTTGCTAGTACAACATGCTCTTTATCTCTAAAAATAAACATGGACTTGACCATATGTATATATATATATAACAAGATTTATCTGATAAATCAATTCTATCTATGTACCATAAGATTAAACTCATGTGGGTTTAAAGGATTCCTCTACCACATATTATACCCTGAATTATTGTGCTCTAGGTCATTATTTTTCCCCATGTGAGCTTCTCTAGATCATTTCAGCTTCTAATTTTAATGTGGACTCATGTACGTTACAAATGTTACATATCTATTCAACTTGAATGAGCTTGTCAACTCATGTCTAATCTTATTTTGAACTTGCCTCACCGGAAATGTCAGTTCCAATAAAGCATGATTAATCTTGATTTGAAGTCCATAGTTTACAGTATCGTACTATTGATTTCATGTGCTCACTAAGATACATTGCATTACTTTATTTTTCATTTGTGCATGAAAAGTAGCATTGTATAGAAAACTCGAACATGTGAGTCAAATATGATACACTGATTAATTTTGGGTTCATCTTTTGCATTTAGGCCTGTAAAGACTTAACCATGTCAGCACAATTATCCTACAATATCTCATCATCAAGGGTAGTTTGCTACAAGAATAAAGCTTGGATTGGTTGATATTCACGGTGTCTTTTAGTTCATCCAATTTAAAATGTTAATTGTGAACCTTAGATCCCATTGAGGGATGGTGTCTGTATAACTATGTTAATTTAGTTTAATTTAAAAACACTCATCAAGGGCATGCCAAGGAAAAATCTACCCATTTCAAGCTTAACTTTAAACTTAAGCCCTTGAAATACACAACATATTTGTAAAACAAGCCTTCAATTTTTAGTTTTGGTGTTCACTAACTTCTAATCCAATTCTCTCATATACATAAATTAATCAAACATAGTCTTTGTCATTCAACTACTTTTGTGGTCACCTCACCTCTTCAGAGGACTTCCTATCTAACCCTTTTTTCTCACAACCTCCATCCACTTCTTTCATCATTATAACTTCCCCTCTATAGACAACTAATCCAATGATTATTCAATTAATGTACAACATGAGCAACCTTCAATAAAGACTCAATACACTCTCCACCTCTTACATCCACATATTATGTAATGATTATGACATTTTGCACTTGTTTATTTTGTGACTATGGATTTCATTTTGATTATCATTATAATTTATTCTTCTTTATCAAGGTGTTCTCAAAATAATTTTATATTAAAATCTAGATTTTGGTTGTATATTATGTGATGCATATGATACACTCTTATTTAAATATAACCATGTTTATATTTTACTTTATCCTTGTGGATACATACCTGAAAAGTGGAAAAATGGATGGAGTGCCTTATGGTTTAGGACATAGAGCACATCCACTTTTCACAAGCCTCTCACTCAAGGATAACCCTAGAGATCTCAATGTAAAAGAGAAAGAGATGTTGCAATAGGGTTGTCCTAGGGGCTGAATATAAACTAATGAGGGGTTCACCACCAAGTTTAGACTTGGAAAAGACAATGAAATGTAAAACCTATTATGTGCAAACTTGAATTGAATGACCTAGAAATGCAAATGAAACAACACAAAAAAGTACATAACAAAATGTGTGCACTTGGAAATCTGGAGATGGGTGGAAGGAGGTTTGAAACACTAGAATTTATGCCTTTAATGCTGAGTGGGACTCATTCACCAAGCTAGGTGAATCAATATAAAATTTGGATTTTTGTGCATAACAAGAATCTGCCAAATGGGTATTTGAGTCTACAAAAATATGAATTTCATTTGCTAGAAGTGGCGAATTGGTCCAGTTAGGGTTTTCTATAACTTTAAGATCTAAATATGCTCTCCCTAGTATGCTTAATCTACGTCTGCAATTTTTTGGATTTGAACCTCTATAAATTGACCTGTAGGTGTTCTCTAAGTATCTCTGATGCTTGATGACAACTTTGATTCCTTTGGAAACTTTTATCGAATATTGCTCCTTAGAAAATCTACAACCTAGACCTATAAATCACACTCAAAGGAGAGGGAAATTTTTTGGGGGGTTAGTAGAGAGGTGTTTGCCTTGGTCAAACCCCATTTTGGAAATCAATCCTTGAAATAAAATCAAATAAAAATGGAGAATGATGAATGAACAAATGACAATGTTGCAACTCACCAAACCCTTGCAATAAAGGTTGATAATATGCTTGAAATGGTTGCAATGGATATATATCTTGACTCTTTCTTGAATGATGTTGATCTTGAGTGAAATGCTAGCTTGAATCATGAAATCCTACATCACAATTGTTAGCTCCAAAAAATACATGATGCATGAAGACTTTGAAATGATACTTGATGCTTGAATGCTGCTCTAAAATGTTTGATAATCTGCTCTTGAAGACACTTGAATGCTCTTGTGGACTTCAACTTGCTATTAGGATGAATACTTTGAATGCTTGAGGTTAAAATGAGTGAAAGAACCTTGTATTTATACTCAATTATGCAAGAATTCTCAAAATTACAAAACTACATGCCGAAATCATATCTAGGAGGATTAAATCCCACCAAGAATTTGAATTAATTTTGATTTCGGGCCACACGAGACTCATTCACCCAAGGTGACAAATGAGTCCCATTAGGCATAATGTATGGAACCAAATTTGGAAATGCGTAGAAATGTGTGAAACCAAGTTCGGGACCCAAAAATCTAGGTGGGACTCATTTGCACAAGGTGGTGAATGAGTCCCATATCACTAAATCTAGGCGCCCAAGCCAAAAACACCTAAATTATGATTGGGTGATGGTTAGTGTCAGGATTATCCTCAAAATTATACATTGATTAAGGCTTGTGGATGCAATTTAAGGCCAATTAAAGCCTAATAAAGCCCAATTATTAAATAAAACCCTTAGAGAAGTGTGAAAGTGTGTTACAAAACTTTACAAAATCCAAGAAAAGACATTAATTAAGCACATTTTGATTAAAAATAGGTTCATGAGGCTTAAATACTCAATAAAATCTTAGAAAAGTTTGAAAGTGGACTACAACACTTTACAACACCTTTACAAGGCACAATTTAAATACATTTTATTTAGTTTCCAAGGGCCCAAGACCTAGTGTGAATGTGTAAAACACCTTACAATACCAAATCAAGGCAACTTTTAAGCTTAATTTAACAAGAAGGAGCTAAACCCATGTAAAAATGTCACTACCGACATTTTTCGACACTATAATACCTATACATACATGTTCTAGGATGGATGTCAATATTAATGTGTTGGCACTCTAGATGTTTGTTGGTTATCATATTTACATGTTTGAATGATGCACATTGGCATGAAGTTGTTTAGATGTGATGATTATAGCATTTACATGATATTGTGTCTCATGGGGTGATTTTGTATTGTTTCAACTATTAAATATGGTGCAAACACACTTGACATGTGAATTTAGTATGTAAGTACAAGGTTATTTCCACAACGATGGTTATATCGAAGATAAGAGATAATAGATTTCCACAATCCATAGAGAATGTTGCTAAATTATTTTTGGATTTAGATTGTGTAAGTTTTTTTGCATCAACATTTCGGATCACACTCTATGATCCATCATCAGGATGAAATAGAGAGCTTAGGAAGAAAAAAAAAATTGTTGCATTTGGCATAATTTGTTTGCTAACCCCTATTGTACTCAAAACAAGTGTGAGATGTGCCTTATGAGACCTAATCTAGATCTGAATCCAGATCAATGGTAATACTAGAATCCATTTGTATTGTGGTTAAACTATAAATGTGTGTTGTTGTTGTGTTTGGTTATTCCCTCATTACATTGTTTATATTTTTATGGTTGAATAATTGTATATTAATGATGTTTGATGTATTTTGAGAATTGAGGAATTGGAAACGAAAAATGAAAGTGAAACTATAATTTAGTTACATTAAAAATTAAATGTGAGTTAATTAATAAGTTGAAATATCCCTTATTTGTAAATTAAGTTTAATTATTTATTATCTTTGTACTTAAGAAAATGATTAAAGCATTAAGTTAAATTATGTCAATGCTAATTTGGTAAAATAGAGAAATATAATATAATATAGAGAAATCATGTACCTGCTAATTTGGTAAAATAGAGAAATATAATATAGAGAAATTATTGAATCTAGATTGCTTGGAGAGGATTATCGTGGAACTTTGGTGACAGTTCATGATAGGAAAAGATTATTGGGGTTGTGTGCATGAAAATAGCCTATAATCCATTGTCTTTCACTTTTGAAGGAAGTTATATTCCTTGCATTTAAAATGAAATCCTTTCCTTTAGCCATGCCAAAATTAGGTGGAGTCATATAACATCATTCTATAGGGATAATTTAGGTTTGAATTCATAGTTTATATTTGTATTTTTTTATTTTTTTTAAACTTATATTTTGATGTCAAGATATGGAAATAGATTTAAATAAGTGGATAAATGTGAACTTTAATGCAAGAGTGTTGTGCATGTATGAGTCAAAAGGATATTTTTAATTTAAAAAAATAACAATTGAAAATGTGGAATTTTAAGCATTCATTAATGACAAATTTATGATATTGTTGGTAAGAAACTGCGAAATGTAAATTTTAATACAAAACAATGTTTTTGTGTATGTATGAATAAAAAAGGAATTTTTAGTTTTTGGAATTTGGAATTTTTGAAAAACTTAGAATTTAAGCATTCATCAATGATGGATTTGAGAATTTGTTGATTTTTTATGTGTTTAATTATTTGATTTTTAAAATTTAGAGTGATTTTAAAAGAAGAATGGGGAAATAGGTCTCCTTACTATTTTTCTATCTAGAATATTTCAAGACCATTTTTGTTGGAGTAATTGAGTTGTAACACCCCTTTGTTTTGCTCTTATGTTAGATTATGATGCTTTATTATTTTATCGTTTATTATAGAGCGGCATGGACTATGTGTGTGATGAGATGTACTTTCCTTGATGTTACTTGACATGTTTTGATTAGAATAATGTTGGTTTGTTATAACATGAATATTGCCCATGAGTTTTATTAATGATAGAATTATCATTTTGGTGATACTCTATTGGTGAAGGAGACGTGATTGCATCACTCGCTTGTGAGTGCCCTGCGATTCCACGATTTCCTCTTTACGGTGTGTTTTATGATGATTTTATATACATGTGCTATTGATGCCTCAGATACAGGTTTGCAAGTACATGACATTGACTCCACCTGGCTTCGCAGGTTTGAGTGTGTCGACCCAATAGTATGTTGATTGGGAGATAGTAACTAGGTAACATGTGTCAGGTCTACACCTTAGCCACAGTGTGTCGTCAGTCCATGTTCGGTGTGTCTTCATTTGCCTTGTCTAATGATTATTTAATTATGCAAGGTTTATGGAATTAAATTTTAAATTACTGCTTTAAATGATTTTATTATTTATTTAATTAATTTTAGATAATGTTGATAGAAGCTTTTTATTTAATTTAATTGATTAAATTTAACCTAACTAGTAAACCAATTTAATCCTTGTGGTTAAGTTTATTTATTAAGTAATTAAATTAATTGATTTAAATTATTTATTAAGTAAATAGTTTAAAAGAATTTAATTTATCTCAAAAATTAAATTATGTTTTGAAGTTATTAAATTACTTTGTGAAAATAAATGTGGGTTGTTAAAGGATATTTGTTATTTGCTAGCAAGTTGGAGTTAATTAATTAGGTTGTTGGGAAATTAATTCCCAGAGGGAATCTTGGCTTTGGGTGAGGAAGTGGAAATATTCTTCACGACAAAAGTTTTGGGAATTTATGCCTCAACGTTTTGGCTTGTTTCCCCTTCGGACTTGGCGTTTTCCTTCATGTTTCTTGCCTTTACCGCGGCGGCTTTGATTGGTTTTGGTGGTTACCTCCATACCGCAGGCGGTGGGTCAACTCACTGCCGTAGCGCAGTGAGACCGCCTGTGGTGGTCCTGGCGGTTATTGCCACCACCGTAGTCAGTGAGTTCACTCACCACGGTGGCCGCAGTAAGACCGCCAGCAGCTTGGCTGGTGGTTACCGTTGTACCGCGGTCAATCAAGTCACTCACCGCATTGGCCACGGTAAGACCGCCAGCGGCCTGGCTGGCGGTAACCGCTATATCGTAGTCAGTCAAGTGACTGACCGCATTGGCCATAGTAAGACCGCCAGCGGCTTGGCTAGCGGTTACCATTGTACCGTGGTAAGATCACCAACGATTTGCCAAGGCGGTTACCGCCATACCATGAGGCGTGTTGGTCAGGGCTGCGGTAGCATAGTAGGAGCTTGGATGAGCTCGGGGCAGAGTTTGACCGAGTTGGACTCGGTGTCAAAGCGGTAGGCGAATGATAGGTTGGCACGTGGCAGGTTGATTGCATCTGATTGGCTAAAGAAAATGAAAGGGACAGAGCACGGTGATGAATTGGGCCAGAGCTTGAAGGAGCTCATATGGCTTACCACCATACTACAAGGTGAAACAATCAAGGCAGCAGTAGTGCGGTAAATGGCAGAGTGAGCTCAGGCGAGCTCACCGCCATACTGCGGCAGGTATTTATGAGCTCGGCGGTAATGCGGTAGGAGCTCAGATGAGCTCAGAACTTGGTTGACCGAGTTGGAATGGTTTGACTAACTGTCAGAGGTGCGACTGCAAATGAGATGGAAACACGTGGAAGATCTTTATGATTTGTTTGGCCGTATGGTTATTTCCTGAGTGCGATTGGGCTGCATTATTGAATGGAGGTTGACAGACATGTCTATGACCAATTTTAATGTTGCGAGGCTCGATGCTTGCGGATTAAGTGGTGCACATTATCAGGGAATGGTCGAAGCTTGTAGGTGGACAATTTATTATCTTGATGACCATTGATGGCTTGATTGGCTGAACAAGTTGACACACAGTATATGTATTCTGGTGTGCAGGTCGATAAAGTAGATGAGCAATAACAGAGAGAGGCTGAGAGTGTTTGAACAGTTCAATTGTGAACAATTAGACTCTCGAGTCTAGTAAGATGTGAACCTATGAGGCCAAGAGGCTGGGTTGGTCGTGAGGCTGGCTATGATAGTCATTTGAGAGGAGTTGAAGGGAATATACACAGTATGTCTTGAGTACATTGTAACTGTGTGAGATTCTCGTTTGTGTAGCCTTTATATCTTTCTCTAGATGAACAAGATGTAATATCCTAAAGAGCATAGCTTTGGTTTTGTATTGTAACCATTTTAGTTACTAAATAATACAAGTGAGCTGAATGTTTTGGAGGTGGGGTTTTTTACCTGAAAGGGTTTTCCCCATGTATATCTGTGTGTTCATAGTTTTGTCTTTCGTGGTTATCTGTTTATGTTGAATCTATTATTTGTTTGCATTCACTTCTCTTAGAGGATCAATGGGGGATCAATTGTGCCTGCTTCCACTTTATGGCATGGTTGGTTGTGTCTTTGTTGTGATTTTGAATTAAAATCACTAAGACATTGTTGTCTTAGATGCCTATCTTGATGACAAACCAAAATCCTTATCCCCAACAAGTGGTATCAGAGCTAGTAGCTTGTTGCTCGTGATACCAACAAGTGGTATCAGAGCATGTTTGTAGGAGGTCGAGGCTTGATGATACCAACTAGTGGTATCAAAGTCTTCTCCTGGTTGCTGAAGTTCTAGGTTTTCTCCTATGATGATTTCTTAGCCTTTCAAGCTTGAGGAAGTCTAGAGAAATCGGTTGGTGATTGATCCTTCAATGGGTGGAAGTGTGTGCTTCATTGATTCAACACACAATTTTGAAAGACGCTGGAGATGTTTGGAGTTGATCATGTTGTGGCAATGTGATCTGAAGCTCTTGGCTCGTAACAAAGTTCTTGATGCAAAGGGCGTGAGATGAGCTCGTGGTTGTGTTGTAGCAAAGCGTGGTGTTCATACTGGGTGTTTGTGTGAGAGGCTCCCTGGCGATATGGACTTTCTTGTGTTGCTGATCAGCTACAAAGAGTTGTGATTGTGCTGAGTGTTTTTTGACTTAGCATTGAAGGCAGTTTCTCTGGCGCTCTGATTGCATGGAGGCTATGAAGTGACCTTGGTGTTCTGCAACTTCTGGATAGCCTGGCTCTCTCATTTTCTTGTGCATGACTGTGTTCTTTGAACTGGTATGAAATGGACATGTTGTTCATGTGTGCCTATGTCTTGCACTTGCATGGTTTCAGATTCATGTCTTTGGCTCTGAAGGTTTTGTGTAGAGTTTCCTAAAAAGTCTATGATGCATATTCATGTTTATTTTCATTGTTTTGGTTAATTGTGATGGTTGTGTGTAGACTCCTGAGTCATCCAGATGAGTAGTGAATATGGAGGTGCGTGGGTGTTTTGGAAACACTATGGTTTTGCAGGTTTTGCACGGTTAAGGAAAACTTGTGTTTTGTGTGGAGTTGTTGTCTACTATTTTCTAGATCCTGGCTTCTAGGGTGTGAATGGATGATATAGTTGCAGTTCAACATGTCTTTGAGGAGGTGTGATGTCTTCTCTGCATGGGAGTGTTGGTATGAGTTTCTTTTTCAACATTCTTGTGGTATGATTTGATGGTTTCCTAGACTATGGTGCTTGAGTTGTGGACGTGACTGGAAAATTAGATTTGTTGCTGATCTGGTGTTTGAGTCATGCTTGTCTGCTTTGGTTTTTCTCTTTGATTATCTTAGTTTTGTAGTTTCCAGTGTAATGATAGATTTGCATGTTTCATTTGGTTGCATCCACGAGTTGTGCAATGTTGTGGGTTGCCCTTACCTACATATTTGTTGTGAGACAACTCAAAAGTGGACTGTCTATATCCATGAGGTTATATCTGTGTGGTGTAGATCTATTAGCTGACCTTTTTTGTGGTCACTTGTGCATTGGTGTGGTTGTTTTGATATGAGAGGAGGAATGGCATTTGAGTACCTGAATAGTCAGTGATGGGGACCTGAAGCATGTGAATCACAGTGTCATGGAGAGCTGGATACACTGGCTAGTGTAATATTTTGGCAGTGATGGTGTGGTCAGTCATGGTGCTTGGAAAGCTCAGTGTCACAGTTCAGTGGGAGCTTTAGCGGTGATTGTGGATTCATCACTTGGTGGTGAATGATCTTCTTTGGTGTTGTAGATGCTTCTTGAGGAATCTTAGATCTTGTTGCTACAGAAGAGCTCTTTCGCATTTGCATGGTCACTATTTGAAGATTATCAGCATCTTGGAGCCATGGAGGACTCTGGTAGTCTTTGGTTGAGATACTGCTGGTGCTTGACAAGTGATGTTGGTTTAGAGTTTGTTTGCTTTATGTCATGTATACTCTTGCTTGTGCATTAGAGTTTTGGCATGTTTCTTTTCTCTTGAAGACCATGGACATTTCACTTGAAGCATGGTATATCCTAACAGGGATGTGTAGATCATGGTGTCATGATAAGTTTTTGAAGCTTTGATAGTGGTTTGGGGTTTCTCTATGTTTTGAGAACATTGGTCATATGTTGGGGGACTTCATGATTGCTGCAGTATTGCAGATTGGAGTCAGCATGAGATGACAGGTTGTTAATACTCATAGATGCATGGAGAATAAGGTGAGGCTGAAATTCTTATGTGAATGTTGCTGTTACAGTTGAAAGTCCGAGAAGACTACACCTTGGTTGAATGTGAATTCAACAGAGACCATGAAGGAGAATGCTCTTGGGTAAGTCACGGTGGCTTGTATATCTTAGAGGAGCATCTTTTCTTTTCTTCTTGGTTTGCTCGATAGTGGTGTCACTTTGAAAGATATTTTCCCATTATACCTTTCAAGTGTGTTATGCTTTATCTTTCATGGATATGAATCTTGAGTTGTTTTGAGATTCTGGAGGATTCATAATGGAAGGTTGATAGCATAGTGGATCTCCTTGTGCTTTTGAGGACTGGTAGGAGATAGTTATATGGGTGAGTTTGATCTTCTTTGAGGAGCTTACATCCATGGTTTTGTTGGATGTTGTTAAGGTTTTCCCTTTGGGATGTGAATAATATCACCCTTGACATAACTGACATTTAGAAGTGTTTGTAGAAGGACATGTTTTGATTTGTTGTTTCTCTCTAATCTGGTCTTGGTCTTCCTGAATGTTCTTGACTTTATATGTGGGATGTATATGTGGAGCCATGTTGGTCACTTGTTTGTGATCATGTGTTGTCACTTGGGTGATGACATGAAGGTTCTTGTGTTTCCTTCTTCAGTCTGATATAGATCTTGGAAGAACTGTGGAAGACAGTTGAGAGAAAAATTTTCTCGCAACAAGTGGTTCCAGGTGGTGCAGATCAGTGTGGATTTTCCTTATAACTACATGGTTTCTTAGTTCTATGTGCAGAGATTGGTGGAATTGGTATGTCTGGATCATGTGTGATAGTGCTTTTTTTGCATTCATCTGGATAGTACCCTTGTAGTGGGATTACCTGGACGTGTTTGGTCTACGACTAGTTGACACAGGGTGCATGTTTGCTGCTGGTATGGGTGGTTTTATGATGGCATGAGTCTACTGCTGGTTGGATGTTTCAGCACGAGCTGTGGGTGTTGGTTTTCAGTCACATGGGTTTTATCAGTTGGATGAGGGCAGTCAGTTTTATGGTTGCTATTCTAGCTGGTTGGTTTCTTGTTCTGGAGATGGTCTGTTGTTCTGTACTCGCATTGGTGCCTTGCTATTTTTTGCTTTGTTTCCTTTGTTGCTTGGAGGATCAATTGATTTCATTCTTGAGACTAGTGCATATACACCTTGGTGTGTTCTTGTGTTTAGAACTGGTGCCTGAGATGGTGGACATTTTTTTATGTCATTGCAAAGGTCTTGGTTGGAGCGTGGAAGCATGGTTTTGGTCCTTGTTCGGATGTTTGGAGAAGCTTGAAAGTCTTCAACAAGTGGGAGATTGTTGGGAATTTATGCCTCAATGTTTTGGCTTGTTTCCCCTTTGGACTTGGCATTTTCCTTCATGATTCTTTCCTTTATCACGATGGTTTTGACTGGTTTTGGCAATTACCGCCATACCACAAGCGATGGGTCAACTCACCGCGGTAGCATGGTGAGACCATCTACAGTGGTCCTGGTGGTTACCGCCACTACTGCAGTCAGTGAGTTCACTCACCGCGGTGGCTGCGGTAAGACCGCCAGCGGCCTGGCTGGCAATTACCATTGTACCGTGGTTAGTCAAGTGACTGAGCATGGTGGCCGCGGTAAGACTGCCAGTGGCCTGGCTGGCGGTTACCATTGTACCGCGGTCAGTCAAGTGACTGACTGCGATGGTTGCGGTAAGACCGCCAGCGATCTGCCAAGGCGGTTATCGCCATATTGCGAGGCGTGTTGGTCAGGTCTGCAGTAGCGCAATAGGAGCTCGGATGAGCTCAGGGCAGAGTTTGATCGATTTAGACTCGGTGTCAGAGCGATAGGCGAATGACAGGTTGGCACGTGGTAGATTGACTGCATCTAGTTGGATGAAGGCAATGAAAGGGATAGAGCAAGGTGATGAATTGGGCTAGAGCTCGAAGGAGCTCAGATGGCTTACCACCATACCGTGAGGCAAAATGGTCAGGGTAATGGTAGTGCGATAAATGGCGAAGTGAGCTCGGACGAGCTCACCGCCATACTGCGATAGGTATTTGTGAGCTCGATGGTAATGCGGTAGGAGTTAAGATGAACTCAGAACTCGGTTGACCGAGTTGGACCGGTTTGACTAACTATCAGAGGTGTGACTGCAAATGAGATGGCAACACATGGAAGATCTTTATGATATGTTTGGCCATATGGTTATTTCTTGAGTGCGATTGGGTTGCATTATTGAATGGAGGTTGATGAACATGTATGTGACCAATTTTAATGTTGTGTGACTTGATGCTTGCGGATTAAGAGGTGCACGTTATTAGGGAATAGTCAAAGCTTGCAGATGGATAATTTATTATCCTAATTAACATTGATGGCTTGATTGGCTGAATAGGTTGGCACACAGTATATGTATTTTGGTGTGCAGGTCGATAAAGTAGATGAGTGATAATAGAGAGAGGTTGAGAGTGTTCAAGCGGTTCAACCGTGAACACTTAGACTCTCGGGTCTAGTAAGATGTGAACCTGTGAGGCCAAGAGATTGGTCTAGTTGTGAGGCTAGCTATGATAGTCATTTGAGAGGAGCTTAAGGGAATCTACACAGTATGTCTTGAGTACATTGTAACTATGTGAGATTTTGGTTTTTGTAGCTTTTATATCTTTCTCCAGATGAACAAGATGTAATATCCTGAAGAGCATAGCTTTGGTTTTATATTGTAACCATTTTAGTTACTGAATAATACAGTGAGGAGAAATGGCAAAGCCCAAGCCTCTTTTTAAAAAATTGAAGGCTAGGGGATATAACCGGGTGTCCTATAGGTTAATAACCAGCTTATTTTCCCAATCGTGAATGATTTGTAGGTTCTTGTTATTAACCTTAGGTACAACCACTAAACTAGATGGGACGGCAGGCGTGAAGAGGGGGAGGTTCAAAGAAACGGTGAAGGGAGGGGGATGAAAAGGGTGGGTGAAAGAGGAGATAGGTGATAGGGAGTGGTGGCTAGCAAGAGAGGATAAAGAGAAGGGGACATAATTGTCCAAAATGAGGAGGTCTATTGAATGGATTGGGTGGTGGCTTGAGGATAGACGAAAGAGAGATTGGGTTGGTCAAAAGCATTTAAATTGGGTGAAGGAGAAGGATTGTCATTATGAGAGAAGGAAAGAGAGTTAATGCAAATAGAATTCAAAGAACGAGAGAGAGGACAAGAGATCGGCTGAGGTGGTGTACCTGCAATAGCTGAATGGAGATCGATGGGACTAATGCCTGAACGGCCAGAGAAAGACGTTGAGGTGGTAACAAAAATTTAGAGACCATTGGGATTGAAGCATGGACAGTCTAAGGAAGAGTTTGACTCTGAAGCACGAAATTGCAGACCATTGCAAACACGAAGCCAATTGATGCTGGTGGGACAACCCAAGGAGGATGCCGAATCTTCATGTTTTTTATCCGCATTTTCCTGGAGCAAAACAACCACCTTCAACTCGTCAATGGAGAGAGATGGAGGGGAGAAAAGCAGAGGGTCGAAATGGGGAAGGTAGTGGGAGGTGCGAGTTAAGGGGGAAGAGAGATGATGGCACGTAGGGAGGGGAGAAAGGAACGACGTGAGAACAGGAGGAGACCCGAAGAATGGGAATGAGATAGGGGAGAAGGACATGATGTGAGGAAGAAGTGGTGGCAGAGGCACGAGAGGAAGAATCAAGCGAATGAGTGGGGGGCAATGCAATGGACGGGGGGGAAGAATATTGGTCTGGGGAGCCCAAAATGTTCAGAGAGGCCTCCATGTGAGTTCTGTAGAGAAGAGACCAAAATTTCTTTTTCTGCCTTTGTTCACACTGGAATTTGATACTTGAGGCTCTGGCCTGTGATGTGGTATCGAGCCAATTCCACAGGTCAGGACGAAGACAAGAAGCGAGTTCTAAGTGAAGCGGCAAAAGTCTTGCAGAAATTTGATTGATGGAAACCCTGGTGAATTGAATCACCACACGAAGAAGAGAGAGACCAGCACAAACAAGAAACTAGATCAAGATGATCTTCTTGTTAGCTTCGATGTCATTTCCCTCTTCACCAAAGTCCCCCTTCTTGATTCAATCGAGCTTATCAAGCAAAAGACAAGCTCTGAGATTGCTTCCTTAGTTGAGTTATGCCTCAGATCCACCTTCTTCTCCTTCCAAGGTGTAATTCATGAGCAAGTGGATGGAGTTTTCATGGGCTCCCCTCTCTCTCCCATCATGGCCAACCTTTACTTGGAGCACTTCGAATATATCACCCTCCATTCATTTCCCTTCAAACCCAAGTGGTGGAAACGTTATGTGGATGACACCAATATATGTTGGTCTCATGGTCATGAGAAACTTGAAGAATTCCACACACCTAAATAACCTATCTCCTCACATCTCCTTCACCAGGGAAATTGAATCAGATAGCCAACTTCCTTTCCTTGACATTCTCCTCACCAAGAAAGTTGATGGTTCCTTATCTCGCTCCATCTTTCGTAAATCCACCCACACTAATCTTTACCTTCACTCCACCTCTCACCATCACCCTAGCCAAAAAGTTGGGGTTCTCAAAACCTTGGTTTCTAGAGCTTTTATGATTTGTGATGATGAGCACCTTGACCAAGAATTAGCCCACCTTACCCACATCTTCACATTAAATGGTTACAAAAGAAAGCAAATCAATAGAGCCATCAACCAAGCCAAAGCTAGGCTCACCCTCAAGCCCCAAACTTCTGGCCCCTCCTCCCTCCCTCTTGCCACCCTCCCCTATGTTGAGGGTGTCTCCAATAAAATTGCTAAGATTCTCCTCAAAAAAGGTATCAATTGCACGTTCAAGCCCATCTTCACAATAAGAAATCATATCCCTTCCCCCAAAGATCCCCAAGACCATCTCCTCAAATCCAATGTCTACAAAGTGGTGTGTTCTTGTGGCATCCCTTACATTGGGGAAACTGGTCATTCCATCAACACAAGAATCAAAGAGCATTGCATTGACATTAGACATGAACGTATCTTAAAATCAGCTCTAGCTGAACACTCCTCTAAGACAAAGCATCACATTGCCTTAGAGGACACCAAAATCTTGTTCAAAGAAGACAACTTCTTTAAGAGAAAACTCAAAGAGGCCATTGAAATTAACAATCATCCTTGCAACCTTAACCGTGATGGGAGTTAGTCTCTCAGTTTCTCTTGGAAACCCCTATTAAATAGCATCAAAGCTCCCTCTTCATGTCCTTCTTGACCTCCCCTTTTTTCCCCTCCTTTTGGTCTATCCCTTCCCCATCCCTAACCTCTCCCTTGTTGCACCCCTCCCTTCTTGTCCCCCTCACTCTCCCTTCGTTCTCTCTCCTCCTATCCCTCCCCTTGCTTGTTTTTTGGCTTTCCTTTATTTTATTCCTTTTTAGGGTTGTTTTCGTTATCTTCACCTTCTGTGTTCTTTTCCCCTTTGGTGGGTTCTAATTTTTATCATTTTTTTCTTTTCTTGTGTTCCTCTCCAGTTTCCTTCCTTCATTTTATGTTTCACTCTTACTAGTTTTATGTGATATAACAATATTCATGCATATGATTATCATTATATTTCATATATTATTCCTTTTTAAATTTTTTTTTCTTTTATAGTAATAATCATGTATATGATTATGATCTTCTTCCTTTATTTTCTATATTTTCTTTATTTCTTTTCATTATTTCTTGTTTCATTTTTTCTTGTATTTCATGTTATTCTTTTGACTTTTCCTTTTTATTTTTATGATCTTTTCGTCCTTGACGCATTTTATTGATTTCCTCTTCTTCTAGTTCAATCTCTTCTTTCAGTTTGGTTCTCAACTTTTTTGTTCTTAATAGATTTATTTGACTTTTCTTGTATTATATTATTTACTTGACTATTATTGTTTGTTCTATCTTTAGGTTCATTTTCCTTTTGGGTCTTTTGATTTTCTCATAATCCCTTCCTTCTTTTTGTCTCTCATCTCTTTTTGGTTTTTATATTTTTATTTTCGCTTTTAGTTTATTATATTGATTCTCTTGGATTTTTTACTATTTGATTTTTCTTTACTTTTTATTATTTATTTTTATCTTTATTTCTTTTTTCCCTCCCTTCTTGATTGTATTTCATTTTCTTTTCTCCTTCTATTCATCTCTTTTTCTTATTTTTTGCCATCTCTTCCTTACCTTCTTTCTTTTATCTACCCCCTCTTGTCTTGTGTAAGTTATTATTTGTCTCCCCTCTTTTTATGTTTATTTTATTGGTTTAATTGTATGAAGTCACTCTTTTATTATTATATTTTCTTTTATTTTTAATAGTTTCCTTTTTATTGTTGTTTTTTGACTTAGTTATTATGTTTTGCTCCTCTTTCTCTTAATTATTTTATTTGTTAAGTTTTGCATCTTGTCTTTTATTATTGGGTATATATATTATATATAAACTCTTAATATATAATAAGTAAACTAGCTTATCCTTATTATATATAATAAGTAAATCTTAATTTTTTATATTTTATTGTTTGTTTTATTTCTTATTGTGATTGTCTTATCCACATTTGTCTTTTTCTCTTATTTTTATATTTTTCTTGTTGTCATTTTTTGATTATTTTCTTCTCCTTCCTTAGTCTTTTGCTTTTTTGGGATTTGGGCCTCCCTACCATTCCATCTCTCCTCTCCTATTTCCATCCAAGTTTGCTTTCTCTTTTTCAATTCTCTCTCTATCTACTTATCATCCCAATGATGGATCATGGAGTATGATCTGAAACGTTGATGTAAAAATTAGCATATAGTTATTCAAAAATCTTGAATGATCTATTATGGACTGTGAAAACAGAATGTTATTGAAAGATTATATATATATATAGAAATGGAATTTTGAATATAAGATAATATGTAGCTATTTTTAAATTGAGGGGTTGCGTGGGGAGTCCCCACCGCCGCTTCCCCCAAAGGGAGGCGGACGGTGGTAACTCCACCGTCGCTTCCCCTCCATGGGGAGGGTTGGCGGCAGCAGGTCTCCCTCTCCTCATATTAATACATGCCCTCTGTAAAATTTAAACCTGCATTCTTAATTGCGTTCGCTTTCTTTAATTCAATATCTTTTTGGATTTCAAATTTGGGGTTTATATTAAATATAATATATTATATTTATATATATTTGCTAATATATTATTGATTTAGCTTTTAAATGAAGAGATAGTTGTTGTTAATGGAAATTTATTTAAATATATTTAATGTAGATATACTTTATGTATATATTTAAAATATATATATATATTTTAATTAGACTTTATTTTTAAAATTGTTGCATGCAATTATGAGATATAAAAGGAATAATAATTTATTTGCATGCCATGGTTTATTAGGGAAATGGGTATTCTAAGTAAATAGAGGAAGTTGATATTTTAATAAATGTAATTGTGGAATTATTTATTTAATTAAATGATATAATCCTTTTGTAGGAACATATATTTTATTATCTAAAATTGATGAAATTGGTGAAATAGATAGTGTGATGTTTATCTCTATTGGAAAGATTCTTTTAGTTAATTAGTTAAAATGGGATAATTGGGATGTGAAATTGTATTTAATTATTTTATTACCTGTAAGAAAATTGGTGAAAAATTAGAATTCCTATGAATATTAAACTATTGTGCCTTTATGATGTGCTTGAGATCTCTTATGTGGCATTTTGGGGTAAACTGAATAGAGGTATTATATGAGGTTTTGTAAGTCTTTCTAGTGGGGTATGTTAATTTTTGGGAGTTGTATTTCATGATGTTGTTATTTGTAATTTCCTTGGGCAATGTGGTTGTCATTTTCAGAGTATTACCCGGTTTCTACAAACGAGAATGTTTTGCCTCTTTTGGTATAGAGTGGATGTTGTTATTTGTCTCCTCCTGGTTGGGAGAGGTTTTGATCCATGTGTTGATAGTAGGAGAGTGGTACTTGATGGGGGTTGGGATTGGTGAAGATCTAATGGGTAACTCATACACCTATGTGGTGACACTTCTCCTATGTCAGTTGTAAGTTAGTTTGTGACATGAAGATTGTGTAAATTGGAAGCAATGTGACCTTTTATTTGTTTGGATCATGTGTTTGGTCGAGTCAGTATGAGTCAGTCTATGCCTTGAGGTTGTAGGGTTGTCCATGTATCCTTGCTATTGTTTCCTAGCACAGGGGGTGGGCCTTTGGGTACCACTTGGTTGGGAGGAACATGTGCCTTACACTGTTGGGTCCCCCTTGATCTTCAGTTTGTGATGGCGAGGTCTTCTAGTGGAGAGCTCATGGATGCTGGTGGTTTCATTCCATTATCTTGATGTATTTTATTTCAGTTGGTATTTGTGAGTAATTCACTCCTCATTTGTATTTGAGGAGGAATCTTGTAATAATGTAATAGTTTGGTATGAACGTCCTCATTCTGGGAATGAGTATTGTGATCTTACTTGTTAAATAATGTAATCTAAAGCTTGTTATATTATATTCTATGTGTTGGTATCTTTAATGCTTTGTATGTATGTGCATTTAAATGTATGATAAGTAATTTAATTAAATGCTTTATATGAGTAATGCATGTGTTATGGTTTCGATGTAATCTTTGTCACGTACCTTAGAGGTTGTTGTGGTAGTGATGTGCATCTTCCTTGTTATTAATGCACTTTTTAAGAAAAAAATTTGTACGCTTTCATGTTGTGTTGCAACTTTCTCTAGGGTTGCATGGTGGGGCATTACATGAGCACTCTAGTGCTTAATATTACTTAGGTCATGTTATTTTTGGTGTCTCAAGTCATATGACGAGGACACATATCATGATCTAGTTCTATCATAACCTAGGGTTTCCTCGGGCTTTCTTTATTAGCTTTTAGGTTTCCTTTATAAGGATTCTTGTCTAATTATTTTTTAATTATGATGTTTATACATAAATGATTATTCTTATTTTTGGATCTATCAGCCTCTAGCCTCTATAGTCTAGTTTTATCTCTGTGTGAAAAGTGTTTGATTATAGGTGATCTTTGGGAGCTATGGGGTTGAGGGCTCAACACCAATATGGTATATTTCAACCATTTTATCTTATTTGGTAATTTTAGACATTTTTTGAATGCATTTTCTCTTTTGTATACATATCAAGATAATGTGCCACTATTGGTGTATGTTTTTTTGGGATTTCAAACATTATGTTGTGCCATATTGTGTACTTGCACTAGATTATAAAGTGTCACGGGTGGGTTGTGCAGTGCACCTTTATTTTTTCATCACACCTTTTTTCAAGTGTGTCCCTTCCATGACAAAGATGAATCTTAGTGAATCTTTCCTCATGAATGTGTGTCTTGATTTGCACATACTTTTTCAATTACAGGTACTTTCTTATGCATGTCCAAATGTTGTTTCTTCTCCTTTATGCACTAAATGGCAAAAAATTGTTTCAATGGGCCTATTAGTTCTCCCTTATCAACATTATGGGGGTTTCTACCATTGGTGCTAATGCTTCCTTGGTTTTGATGGTACTTGTTAAATTTTTTACTTTGATCCCTTTTTAATGCCTCTAAAGGTTTGCTAAATGGTCATAATTGCTAGGATTTTAGTGCATTGCATCAGAGTTTTGATAAAACCATAAACCCTCATCAAAATCCTTTGTAATTTATTTTTGTTTTCTTGTTGACTTCTTACTCCAGTGTCCCAATCCCTTTAAGTTTTTATTCATGGTGTTTGCTCTATTTCCAAACCAACCCTATTTTACCTCTTACCAGTTTTATATCCTAACCCATTTTAAAACATCTTTTAGAACACATACTTAAATTCACGACTTAAGTACTTTGGTTAATAGTGGCCCACTCAAGACACATGTCACATTCTCATTCCAACATTCAATCCTTTTCACACTGCAACTTCTAATAACCATTGCATAAGTAAAATGTACTAAGCGGTATTGGCAAAAAGATAGACATGTGTTGGATAAGGCTTCTAGCACAAAATTCCTTCACATTGCATTCTCTTTTATGGAATGCATAGGAAAAATATGTTGGCTTTATTTTCTTTGACTATGTTGGACATAAAGTATTTACTAGTTAGATCATGTGAGTTCTTTGCACCACAATCTCTAATTTTTAGTGTAAAGGTAAATATGATATCCTTGCATATCTTAAAATACCAACACTTGTCAAATGTTCATTGATATTCTTATAAGCATATTTTGTAAATCAAATATTCTTCTTTCAAGGAATTGATACTTTGGTAGTTGAAAGGTAAAGGGACACACGTTTATTTATCATTTTGATGTGTAGTGCTAATACACTATGTTTTCATCAAAATATTTTCAAATCACTTATGTGGCTGACCTTGAGAATGCGCTAGTCATCCATCATTCCATAACAATTCAAGATGAACGGTTGAAATTCAAAATTAGAAATGGCTATGTGTAGATAGTTAGTTTCATCCGTGTGAACAATTACTAAGGAAATTAAGGTGTAACCATTATTTCTTTAAAGAAATAGATTTGGGATTTGTATATGTCATTGTAATCAAAGGATTTTTGAGTTCGAACAAGAATTTGAGATCTTGGAGAAATTTTTGCAAACAAAATAAGGGTTTCCAAGAAATTTTATGGGTAAGGCATTCTGGTTGTTTCTATAAACTTGTAATTTTTATAATTGCTTGTGGTTCCCTTAAAGGGTTTTTAGAAAATGTCTTGGTTTGTCTATTGCCATAATTTGAAGGAATTAAAATCCTAGATCAATTAAGAAATATTTCTAGAAATCCCTAGTTGTTTGAGAACTTCTATAATGAGTGAGTATAGGACAAAGTCAAGAGGGGTAAAAAGATTCCTTAGAATATGACCTAATAAAATAGTGATCTAGACCAACAAAGAGGGTGAAGTATGCTCAAGGTACAAGGGTCTTAATGGATAGGATAAGTGGCAGAGCTAGTCAAATTAGAGATCAATCATCCCTCATCAAGGTTAGATCTTGTTTGAGTATGGGTGCAAAAGGAATAAATTTGACAGACCCATCTCAAACCTCTAGACTCAAGGTTTGGATAAATTGGTAGTCCCAAATGTGTTTGTCAGTATAGACTTGATTAAGGCCCTACTACATAGCTATGATGTTGAAAATAGGGTTATTAGGAGTGATAAGGGAACCCCATTATTGGATATATCTAGGAAAGTAATTGTGGATACCTTCAACTTGAATGTTGTGACCAATATAGGTATTGATTTTGGAACTTTGAGAAGAGAATTTTCCAAGGATAAACACAAATTTAGAATGATGTAGTTATCACGAAATAGAAGGAGAGGGCCAGATATGAAACTGGTCAATTATTTTAAGAATGAAGTTGAGCCTTTTGACTTTGACATTTTTTAGGATTATTTTATAAACACCTACTTTTATTTATGCCAATTATTGGTATAGTATTACAAGGTTCAAATGCCAATGCACATGTTGATGCTTGTTGTAGATATTTAACATAGGGACCTCAATAGAATTTTTTACTTTACTTCATACATTAAAAATGGAATCCATTAGTGGATTAAGAGGCATGATGGACCCAAAAGTTGGGTTATAATTCAAATGGTATTCTTTATTGTCATTTAATTTTGTATAGTGGAATGAAAATTTGGGGAAAATCAATGAAATTAAGAATGACAAATGAGGATGATACTAGATTTCCTATCCAAATGTGAACATATTCATGGGATTCCCATTATTCTTTTGTAGATTATTTAATTTTTGAAAATGTTTTGGTGCAAGATTTTTTTCAAAATTTAGTCCTTCAACCTACACAAAGGTTATTAGATAAGGTGATTAAGTTCCGAGTGATCCCACAATAGTGGTTTACAATTTTTGGCCAAAGTGGACACCAAAATTATTATTTTTAACTAAATCTTCACATTCGGGCACCTATAGCGGCTAAACTATGACGAATTTGAAGATGAAGCAAACTAGAGTCTCATCACATTTTGTCTGTAGATTCTAAAAATATTTTTTTCAATTTTTTTGGAATCAGATTGCACTTGTTTTAACATCTCCCATGAAAACTGGTTTTTTTTAGAAAATAACATTTTTAAAAAGTGACGCACACCGTATAACGCATAACTTTTTTTCCATGAAGGATAAAATTACAATTCTTTCAAATTTAGATTTGTAACTCTGATATCTTGTGCTTCCACTTGGTTAGATAGTTTTTTATTGAATATTTTTTCTTTAATCAAGTTTCAAAGTCAAACCAGTTACAATTCAGACATAGCGCAACCATATAACGCGTAACTTTTTTGTATATATCGAAATTCATTTTTTTTTGTTGGATCAACGACTTTAATATCTGGTGCACTCATATTTTTCAATTTTTTTTTGATAATCTGCTATTTTTCCATGTGTAGAACAAAGACCTTCATTTTCAGTGAAAAACCTATATTTAATCAAACGGAAAAAAACAAATACATAATAAAACCAAAAAATATCAAAATTATATTCATTGGATAGCTCATTCTGAGGACTACCTGATTCTAGTTGGGTTTGTGAATTCTCCACCATTTTCATGTTCAAACCGAGCTTTGAAGTGAAAAATTTAGGTTTTTTTGTGTCTGAGGGGGAGAATGAGGGATAAGGGGGGTTCGTACGAGCCCCTAGGGGTTCTCTCGAACCAGGGACCACCTTGAACACAATGCATTTTTATTTGGTTTTTGGGTGGGAAACTAGGGAATGGGTTCACTCAAACCAGTAGGTTCGTAGAAACCCCCAAAATCACATTTTTTTTGGCATGGGGTCATTTTTTGTGATTTTTCCTTCCTCACTAGAATTGTAAACCACTATTGTGGATTCACCCTTACTTAGACCTTTAGAGTTTTATCTTGAGAAGGAAACCAATAATAATTAGGGTGATTAGTACTTGCATACAAATTGTACAATTATTAGGGTTTGTAGTACCCTTGTTCAACCACATTTTATACCAAAATGTGTATCTAATAGAATTGCCTTCATGGAGATCATGTGGCAATTAAATGAATTTGATAAATTTCACCTTAGATCAATAAAAAAATGATCCCATATTCTTGTTGAGATTCACTTCTTTGACTTTAGCATCATAGCTAAGGAGGGCCTAGAGGTTTTACCCTCCTTTCTATAGACATATAGAATGAAGTTTGACATTGCAATAAATTTTGACATTGAACAATATATCAACAAGATTAGGCTAGAGGAAAAATATCACCATACTATCACAAATTCAATGCTTCAGAAGATGTGATTAGAAATCATTTGATAGATGACTAGTTCAAGGAGAGAAAGCAACACTGGATTGTAAATGACCAAATAGAAGAGGAAAGGAAAAAGGAAAATCCTTCTTACAAGGGATTTTTATCTAATAATTTAGACCCTTTTGAAATAATGATATAGTTGCTTGACAGTTTTGATAAATTTTCATTTGTAAAGAAGCCCTCCATAGAAGAGAAGCTTGGCAAGAAAGAAGTTGAACAACTAGTTCAATGAGAGCTATGCCTACACAATCAAAAGTACATCATGAGGTATCTCTTGGGATGCCACTTAACAGCTAGCATTTGGTAGACTATTCAATAAATCCTAAGGAAATTGCAGAGAGCAAGCTTGAAGGGGAACATATTCCAGAGAATGTGTCAAGTGATGAGGAGGTAGATCAAAATTTCCCTCCTCATCAGGTTAATCAAGATGATAAGAAAGTACTAGAAAATAGGTTTGAATTAGATTTAAATGATTCAAGTGTGATAGGAAATTATGTGAGAGCCTTGGCCTATAATCAATTCATGACTAGTGATAGCTTTATTACTTTCAAAGAGTTAAAATATTTTATGGTAAGAATAAGGAGGGAGAAATTTCAAGAGAAATTAAATAAAGCTAAGAATGAGGTGCATCCCTCAAGATATGAGGATGTTACCCAACATATTTTGAAAGAAATGGATTTTGATGTGAGTAAAATCACTCTAGATGAGGGAAGGAGGCTTGTAAGGGAAAGTGTCTTGCTTCTACTCCCAAAGTGGGATATCACTTTTGTTATTTCTCTAGACACTATAAGGAATCAAAAGGAAGAGGCTTTCATATTTGATGAGAAAGTTGAAAAGGTGTACTTTGGATCTAGTTTCAATCCAAAGTGGGAGGCCTTAGCAATATGGGAAATGGCCCCAACCATTGACAAGTCTAAAGTAGAAAAAATTGTACAAGAACTATTTGGGAGTTTAATTGTAAAAATGTTGTCAAATACTTCAACCCCTCAATCATCTTCCCTAGTGGTACACACTACTATGCTCAATGAGGTAGTTATGAAGAAGCAATGGGATTATTATAACAAACTAGATGAAATACATTTGGTGGCTCAATTGTCTCATTCACAAACTACTTCTCCTCCTACTCCTCAATCAAGATTAGCTAAGTTTTCAACTCAAGATAGAGAGACCCTCTCTCTCAAAATAAAGGAGTTGAAAGATAAACTAAAACAAAGCTAGGAAAGTGACTTTTTTTCCAAGGGGAACCAATATGATTGTTGAATTACTTTGTCATAGACTTTCATGTGTTTTTCATAAAATTGAAGGTGCATGGAAGGCATTTGAAAGTTTACAAAAGGCATAAATCAAGCATGTGCAACAACATACCAATTTACAAGACAAATTGAATAATTAGATCCTCGAGGCTACTTCCATCAAAAATATCAGCAAAATGAATTCATTTATAAAAGTTCCCCTAAGAACCTTACATAGGTTATTGAACAAAATTAGGGGACGTCTCAACTTTTCAAGCAAATTTGGATATGCAAATAAAGGTCAAGATGAAAATATTTGAGAATATGGAGAAGGAAGCGATGTCTAAAATTTTGGATAAATTTGGAATTATTAAGCCCCTTGATACATGGAAGTTTAAGTTTTTTGATATTATTCCTACATTAGCCTCATGCATATATACATATGGAAAACTAGATTTGGCGTTATTAAATAATTAAATTGATGTTTTATTTAAACTAGAGTCTGATTTGGATAATTTTGCAAAAGAGACTAGAGCTAAAAGAGATGCAAGATACAACTCTTATAATAATAAGGTTTAGAAGTTATATTTTTAGTGGCCCTTCGAGGAGGAATATAACTCTTGGTTGGAAAAAAAAATATAGAATAATTATCTTCTTTAGCTCCTGTTTTGTCATTTTTTCCAAAGTGGATATGATTTGGATTTATTTTTTCTTTAGTTATTCAGTCACTATCATCTCCAATAGGTTTCTATAAGATATGTCTACAACATGGATGGAGAAGTACATCAGATTGGAAATGCACCTTTCCCATTTTTTTCATCATGTAAATTAAGAAATATCTTCCTCAACAGATTCTACAACTATTTTGTCTTCTATTGATCTACTTTTTTTCCTTTGTAAGTAATTATATTTTTTTTATCCTTAGGACAAGACTATCAAATAAAAATGTGAAATCTATCCATGGCTTTAAGCTTTGTTTCTCCCTTTTTTTATAAAAGGGAATTTTGAGCTATTTTCAAAGGATCTTGGATTTTTGTAAGCAGGGGATTTTATTTTAGGTTTGTATTAGTCCAGTTTAGTTCTTCCAAGGAAAAGATGAAAATGCAATTGTAAATTTTATGTACATAAAATACGAATTTCAAAAGATATGAATACATTGTGAGAGATTCATAACCGATTATCTCTAATTGTACATCTTACTACTCTTACGAATAAAATTGATCAAGGATCATTTGTCTTCATCATTGCCTTATTATGCAAATGAATGTTTCTCATATACATTTTGTTAAAAAAATAGATTAAATTGTTATATTTGACATATTGGGAGTTCCAATATGTCTAGAGATTACTAAGAAGAATTGGTTGAGTCTAATTTTAAAGAATATCATTGTAAGGTAGTGATATGTTAGCTATCATAGAATTTATTTTCAATTTTTTGTTCAGAAGATATTTGTATTTCCTTTTGACTATATTACCTAGGTTTAAGGCACTATTCTAAGTGTGAATGTTGGTTATTTGTTCATGTTCATCTATATTTAATACAATTTCAATTTATTCTTTAAATTTTGCACATTTTCTCAAAGCTAGCAATGCAGGAGTCTCCAAGAATCTAGACCATCAAGTCAAGTCTATCTATATTTTTTATCACATTTTATGACAATGTTTCTTTTGAAATAAAATCCTATTATGAATTAATTTTAGCTTCATTTGATATTGTTAAGGATCACCCTTCTAGGTCTTGAAGAATGTTAAATGTAAAGGAGAATATTGTTAAATAAATATCTTTTTCATTGGAAAACCTCTTGAAATATTTGTATAAGAATTAAATATTCAAGAATTAGTTGGAAATTAAAAAAAACCAACAAGTTTCACTTTAGAGTGAGTTATGTAGCTATTTTTTGTTCCTCTATACTAGGAAGATGCAATGAAATATGGTTACCCATACATTTTTATGAGATGAAGCAATTACCATATAGAAACTCTTACGTTCCTATTTTTGGAGCTAACCTTCCATTTTCACTTGGCTAGTTTCTTTAGACTATTGGCATTTGTATCTTCAACTGTAGATGTTTTCTTTTATTTGTTATCCAATCATTGCTTGAGTATTGTCATTGGGGGAACTTATGCAGATTCTTGTCTTCCTAATATTGATCGTCATTTGTTTCAAAGGAGGTTCTTCATTTTAGCACTATTTCATCATTCAATAGTTATCTGCAACTTCTTCATGCTTAAATGGTGTTCTCATGTTCCTATTATTTTTGGGACATCATTTTGGAGGCTTCTTATTCTTTCATTTTGTATTTATCTCTTTTGGAGTATTTTTATCGCACTAGGTTTTTCTCCTTATCTCCATTTGTGAGAGGTTGTTTATACATGGTTACCTCATCAAACCTTAGTTGTCAAGACTTGTTATTTTTCATTTCATGCATTCACATTTAGATGTTTTAGTTACTCCCTAAGTTTCACTTAAGCGGGAGGGTTGAGTTAATTTATTAATCTAGTGCTTAATCTTACTTAGGTCATGTTCTTTTTGGTGTCTCAAGTCATATGATGAGGTCACATGTCAAGATCTATTTCTATCCTCACCGAAGGTTTCCTTAGGGTTGCTTTATTATCTTTTATGTTTATTTTATAAGGATTCATCATATCATAATTTTTTAATTGCTAGGTTTATATATTAGTGATTATTCATATTTTTGGATCTATCAGCCTCTGGCCTCTATATTCCACTTTTCTCTTTATGTGTGACAGGTGTTTGATTATAGGTGTTCTTCAGGAGCTATTGGGTTGAGGGATAAACTCCAATATTTTCAAAAAAGTTCCTCAATTTTGTTGCCTCATTTATTGTTCCTTATTCAAATAGTGAATTGGGGCATGTGGAACCTAATAGTGATGTATAGAGGGTTGGAAAGGAGTGACTCTACATTACCTAAATCTATAAGTGATTCTAAGGATTCAATGTGTGAGAGTTATTAATCAAGTGATAGCTAAAAAATAATTAAGTAAATAAAATGAACCAAGAGTAAAATTTAGTGGCATACTCAAAGTGCTTATAAAGGCTCAATATGGACACCATAATGTCAGTTCAGTGACATACCTTGAGTTATTTTAGAGTCTTATTATAGATACCAAGGACATTTCAAACACCATGAGTGCTTTTTGTTGGGGGTACTCTCGTCTCATGATAGATATATAGAGCTATTGCGATGAAACTCCTTTATGACCTCTAGGACCCTTATCTTTGTCGTTGAATTTTTAATTTGACAAGAGACCCACCTCTATACATGTGTAGTGTTTTTAGTTTAGACATTGCTTTGTATATGTGTGCATGTCTAATTTGTGTGAATTTTTTTTGTTGTGTGTGTGTGTGTAAAATTCTTACTCCCTTATTTGGTGTGAGTGATTATGTTTCCAATGTGACTATTTGCTAGCTTGGTGGGGTGGACATATATGTAGCACATTAATAGGTGGTGCTCAACCACCATTGGGGAATAGTAGATCTATTGGAGTGGCATAAGATCGAGTGTAAGATGGAAGAAGGCCTAATATTCTCCTTTATTATTTCATTGTATCATGTTTTAAAATATGTAATTTAGGAAATTTTATTCCTCTTATGTAACTGTGACTTTAAATTGAGACCTCCTAATTTGAAGGATTATAAATTTCCCACCTAAGTGGAGATGATGTGATTAGGTTTTAACCATGTAACTAACATTTGTGTCAAATGGTATGTCATTTTATATGATTTTTATCAATATTACTAATTTGGTAAAATAAACTTAGTGTATATTTGGACTTGGGCTAGGTGGATTAAAATAACTGGAAGAAGTCTAATATTAGGGTATAAAAAATATGAGAAATTTGATAATTGGGTATCAAAGATATGAGAAGTTTGATACCTTTTTGTAGTATAAAGAAGGAAGAACTATGATATTAAATTATCAAAAAAAGGATAAATTTGGTATCTAGGTATTAAACTTGTAAGAATTTTGATACCTTATTAGGGTATCAAAGAAGGAAGAATACTAATGGTGCAAACAAAATTTCCCCTCTTGTTGTTCACACACAAAACTCTTGCACAATTCACAGATTATAAACTTCCATTCAATCTCACAACTTCGCAGCCAATTCAAATTTCAATTGGCAATTAAATTTGTCAATTAAAATTAAATTTAAAATTCACAACATTAATGGAGGAAAATTAAATTAACTTCAATCCATCAAACATTCTAGATATTTAAATAATTACCACCATCAAATTCAATTCCATTTATGTTTTCCATAGGTAATAAATTTACACAGTCTACAAATATCATTTTTTTTACAATTTCTTTTATTCTCCCTATTGCTCCATATATTTCACATGTTTCTCTATCTTCTTCCAATGGTTGGAACCCTTCCTCACCTGTAATATGCAACTTTATTTATCTAACTAAGTATGGTGACCTCCTCAATTGTTGTTCTTTTATTAAATTATAATCTACAATTTTAGTTTCAATTCATTTAATGCATGTGCAACCCTCCCTCTAGATTGGAGTGGTCTTCTCCTCTTTCATTTGCATCTTTGATTTCATTCTAAATACTCCTTTACTTGGTGTTGCCCCTCTTTCTTCCTCTCTAATTTTTTTAAACTTCCTCTCTATTTCTTCTAGTTGAGTCCTCCCCTTCCATTTTAGCATTGAACATTAAAATTTTACTATTATATATTTTTAAAATTGTTCTCATAATCCAACAGCCTCTATTATGTCCCTACATTCACTTATTTCTACTCTGCCATATATACAAAAATATGGCATTGCCTCTTGAATTTCCTATGTATTTTTTTTTGTTATCTTATTTTCTTACCATTCCCCTATGCTGGAAAAATAAGAAGACAATCATTTTTTTCAATTACCTCCAATGGCCTCTCTATTGATATGGATAAAATGAAAAATTTACTTTTCTTCATTGGTATTCAAATTTCCAATGAAATTCTTAAAGATGGATGGGCTTTCATGTTATTTTATTTTTGGAATTTACTTCATAGAAAACCAATTGCCATCAAACCCACTTGACATCGCACTATAAAATGTAAGACTAAAATAAAACCTAGTCATGATGAATATAAATATTTTTTGTCAATGTTGATTGTAAACGTACCCAGATGCTCCCACATCAAACATGTTAGGTAGGAAATTTATGAGCATAAGCTCACAAAGGTGGAGTTGAGTAGTCGAACTACTCTTCTAGGTTGCAACCAACCTATAGCAAACTCCATCACTGAATCTTGTACACAAATGTAATTCTTCTTCTTTTTCTTCCAACATCTTGTCAGAACAATCTCCATAACCCTCTTACAAATTCACTCACCATTCTTCTCTCCTCTCTTGGATTCGCATCCACCTTGTATCATCCTCCTCAGCCAAATTATCTCTACTCTCCTCTCCTCCTTCATGGGATCCAACCCAAAAAAACCAACCACCTCCATCAAGTTCTACCTACAACATCCTCTACAATTTCTACACATAAACATGTAACATATATACACAACTCTACAACTGCAACTTTATCTTCTACAACAACATCCTCTTCTACTCTCACTATGGAAGAATAATCACAATAAAAATCAAAATGTTTCAAAAGTTACCTCTTTTTCCTTTGCTGCAATATTCATCTTTTCCATCCATTCTTCTTCTATCACCAAAATCTACATGATAACAAATCATCTTTATCTTCCTCATTCGTTGCAATCACATCTTCTACAACTATAATCTTGTCAATATCTACAATTTCTTCACTATTCCCTTCATTACCTTCACCATCTTCAGCCACTACTATTGCACTTTCATCCTCTTTCTCATTCTCCTTATTTGTTGCAACCTTATGCTAGTCTTCATCATGCTCAACAAATTCTTCATGCTACCATTCTTCTATCCTATCTAATATTATATTGATTTTAGACATCATCTTCAAAATCTTCCTCTTTTCATATTGTTTCCAACCATCCCATATCACGGGATTCCTCACAAATATCCCCATATCATCTGTTGTAATATTTAATAACTCTCACCTCATGCTTTACAATCCACAATCACACTTCTTTTCGTGGCTCCTTAGCTCTCGATTTCTTAGGGCTTCTCTCTACCTACAACAATCCTCTTGAGCTCTTCACAACCATGCTTCCTCTATCGACCCACTAGTCCTAGCATAGGTTGTATCACATTTGGTGCTCTGTCTATGTGTTCAAAACCTTTGGCTCGGATACCATTTGGTGCAAACAAAATTTCCCCTCTGGTTGTTCACACATAAAACTCTTATACAATTCACAGATTACAAACTTCCATTCAATCTCACAACTTCATAACCAATTCACATTTCAATTGACAATTACATTTGTCAATTCAGATTCAATTTAAAATTCATAACATTAATGGAGGAAAATTAGACTAACTTCAATCCATCAAACATTCTAGATATTTAAATAATTACCACCATTGAATTCAATTTCATTATGCTTTCCACAAGCAATAAATTTACACAATTTGTAAATATCAATTTTTTTATAATTTATTTTATTCTCCCTTCTTTTCCATATCTTTCACATGTTTCTTTGTCTTCCTCCCATGTCTGGACCCCTTCCTCACCTATAATATGCAACTTTCTTTATCTTCCTAAGTATTCTGACCTCCTCAATTGTTGTTCTTTTATTAAATTCTAATTTGTAGTTTCAATTTCAATTTATTTAATGCATGTGCAGCCCTCCCTCCAGACTGGAGTGGTCTTTTCCTCTTTCATTTTCATATTTGATTTCATTCTAAATACTGCTTTAGTTGGTGTTTCCCCTCTTTCTTCCTCTCTGATTTTTTTTAAACTTCCTCTCTATTTCTTCTAGTTGACTCCTCCCCTTCCATTTCAGAGTTGAACATTATAATTTTATTATTATTATATATATATTTTTAAGTTGTTCACATAATCCAACTGCCTCTATTATGTCCCCGCATTTACTTATTTCTACTCTACCTTATATACAAAAATATGGCAATGCCTCTTGAATTTCCAATGTATTTTTTCTTTTATCTTATTTTCTTACCATTCCCCTATGCTAGAAAAATAAGAAGACTCTCATTTTTTAATTACCTCCAATGCTCTCGCTATTTATATGGATAAAATAAATAATTTTATTTATTCCTTGGTATTCAAGTTTTCAATCAAATGCTTAAAGATGGATGGGCTTTCATTTCATTTTATTGTCAGAATTGACTTCATAAAAAACCAATTGCCATCAAACCCACTTAACATCTCACTATAAAATGTAAGACTAAAACAAAACCTAGCCATGACAAATAGAAATATTTTTTTTATTGATGTTCATTTTGCACATACCTAGATGCTCCTACATCACCTCATATAAGGTGTCAAAAATAGGATTTTGATGTCTAGGTATAAAATATGTGAGAATTTTGATACTTTGTCAAAGAATTAGAGAAGGATGATGTACGCTATCAAATTATTTAAAAAGGGATCAATTCAGATACTTTTTTGAGGTATCAAGCTCAAATAAAATGAGTGGCCTCTAAATAGGAAAAAAGGTTAAGGATAAATTATTTGGCTAATAGATGTTTGAAATGGTTAATTAAATAATTCTTTATTTAACTTACTCTTGTATGATAAATTTGTGTATAGTCAAGTGTTAAAAATAATGGGAGTCTACAATTTGGGTTATTATGGAGTGGATTAGAAGTAGTTGTAACCCTCTTCCTAATTCATGTTTAGAAAATTGATAGTCATCTTGACTAGTTGAGGTATGGCATATCCTAGTTGTTCCAAATCTTGCATAGGTTTCCTTTGGAGTTGTGAGTATCATAAATTTTTCTTAGGGAATTAATTTGAGGTATATGGTTCCATCATTCTACCCTTGTTTAGTTTTTGTGAGAGAATATGATCATAGGTTAGAACTTGATTATCATCATTGTGGGGTTCTACTCTCTCATAGGTTCATCATGGTAGTTTTTCCCACAATCAATAAGTCTTCCACTTGTTCCACTTTTTTTTATAAAAATAGTGATTTTTCTCGTGTCTTAATCACTAATGTTGTTATCTAAAAAAATTAGTTCAGTTGACTAATGTTGAGTGTGTGGCTTGGGGAATTACATAGTATCACAATAATCCACTCTCTAGAAATTCTTGCTTTAACCCTTTTATGAGGTTTGAGGTCCCAAGTTCAAATAGTACAATGGAAAAGGTGACCCACAGTCTCATGTTTCTATGTGCATTACTATATGTAGTGATTTCCTCTTTTAAGAAAATATGCTAATGAATTTATTCCCCCATTCCCTCAAGGATACGTCATTGGACTAGTTTTTTTCTCTTCATGACCACTAAATTTATTCTTTCAATCCATTGATTGAAAAATCCTCCAAAAATTCCATTCTCACATTGACCCATAGATCACCTTGATTGACTTGGTTCATTATAAACAAGGTGCCAATGAAAAGGTGTCTAATTTCATCTTTTGATATTAGTCCCTCTTCTTAAAATTTCCTTATACTCTCCTTGATTTTGATGTGAATAATTTTTTATAGGAAATATTTAGCCATTGAATAGGGATAATATTATCTTAGTGAGGTATTGATGTAGGAGTCCTATCCAGACCCATAAGAAATCCTCTGTCAAAAAAAAATCCTTGTTTAGTTGTTGTTTACTTTTCTCTATTTTTCTTGCAAGAGTTGATGATCAAATTTTAGAGAATTTTAGTTGGTTCATTGCCAAGTGTTTAGATCACCTTGAAGAGAAGCCATATGGGTTTTTACCTTTCAAGTTTGGTGGAATTTTGACTCAAATTGGAGTGAGTTATGAAGTTGTGGAGTTTCCACCCCTACCTAGATTACAAAACTTTGACATGTATCTAATTCTATAGGACTCTTGACCCATCCTAGATTCCTTAAAATATTTGATAAACCTTAAGGACTATAAAATGTCATCAAGGAACAAATTAACTCGTCATTGGTATAAAGTTTTACCACTATCAGGTCTATCTGAATTTCATGCGACACTAAATCTTTTCTGGTTATACTTGATTCCTTGCAATTACTTGTTAGCCTATGTTTCTCTGCAAACCTATTGAAGGAATTTTTTTTGAGAAATATTGAGCATTTCTAGATGACCAATGGATTTCCTCAATTCCTCTTATAACCCAAATTATTGTAATATTTCCTAATGAAAAAAAATTCTTCAATGTTTAATACTTCTTAAACCCCCTCAAAATCCTATAATTTTTGCTTCACCACTATTTTCTTGCAAACTTAGAAATGGAAGAATTTTTTATGATATATGGAATTGTATAGGTACCTCTTGAAATCCCACATTATCCAAGACCCCCTTGAATCTCCACAATTTCCCTTTGATCTCAATTTTCCTACATGAAGGCCAAAGGTGAAACTTTCCTAATTGTGCAAACATATTCTTGTACCCCTTAGATTTCCCTATTTTTCACTTGAATGCAAATTTGATGTTGGAGAATGAAAACTAGGTGGTTATAATGTCCTTGCATGTGGATTTCATGGGAAAATTAAGGTGCTTCATGTGACCCATCTTGTTATTATGTGGGGTGGTCTCCACCTTCTACATATTTCCCTGTAAATTGAGGATTTAATTATTTTTGGGGGGATCCTTCTATTTGAGCTAGAATTTGGAGAGATTTAATAGTTTGAAGAGGGTATAAATGTGAAGGATAGAAAGCATGAATATTTTAAGGCTTGAGATCCAAGTATTGTGTGAATAAATGTAAGAACATTGGACTATGATTTCATGTAAAAAATTATACTCCTGCTACAATGAGTTTTATTATAGGTTAATAAAATAATATTTTCATTAAAGATTTTATGAGTTTGAATAATTGTTTGTTCAGACCCTTGAGCTTGGTACTACACCAAGTAGTATTAAAGTAATTTTTTATTGTTGGTAAGGTAATGAGAAGTTCTAGAGAGTTTGAATCAATAGGTGTTTCAAGGGTCCTACAATTTTTTTGCAAGTATGAAGGAGGCTTGTAACTGCAAAGAAGGGTGAGGTTGTGGGCTTTCCTCCAATAGATATTAAGGCTAGATATAAGGTTAATGAGTTCCTCCACTAAGAGAGAGTGGGTAGAGGATAGGCGTGTTAGAGTGAGTTTTTTGTAGGTGTGAAAGAAACGTGTAACTACAAAGAGCATAGTCTTTAAAGGTTTGTGAGTAGATTTGTGCATGAATGTGTATGTGAGATGGAATAAAAAGAAGAGTATGGGGTTTATTTTAGGAAAATAATTTGGAATTCCAATTATGGTAGAAAGAGAAAGAATATACAAGTCCAAGGTTAATGAGATGAAGAGGATGTTGAAAGGTTTGAAGGAGACCAAACTAGTAGTGGAAAGGAGGAAAGAAGAGGAAAGGATGGGTCAGAGTGAGTCCCATTCATTTTATAAAAAATATTAATGTGTGTCTAAACTTTTATGTGTAGAGGAGAAAGAATGCATTGCAACACAAGGATCATGTCCTTCAAAAGGAATGAAGGATAAGATAAAAGAGGTTGTAGAAAAGGTCAAGGCTAAAGGGAAGAATACTAGCATAGAATTTGTTGGGTGTCCTTTGGAGGACAAGAAACTTTAAAATGATGGAAATTTAGTTGAGAGTAGAGATTAAGAGGTTGCAATAGATGATGAGGAGGAAGATGTAGCATAGGATGGAGAAGAGATGTATGTAAATGATGTGGTGTAGGTCAAGGAGTGTGGAGTGATGGTGCAGAAGGAAGTCTTTGATTTTCTTGAATATGTTGATGTAGATTTGAATGTAGGTGTTGAGGATGATATGGATGAGGTAGAAAAGGAAGAATATTTTTATTGGTAAAGGCTAGAGCATGATGGGTTAAAACCCACTAGATGGAGATGAAGAATCAAAGAAGGTGAAAAGGTGAGGAATATTGAGTGGAGGGGTATTTGGAGGAGGTCAAACAATGGCAGGTTAAATCCCATGAATAGAATAAGGAGAAGAAAGGAGAGTGGTGATATTATAATTTTGGATAGTGGTGGACATATGTCCACAAGAAGGAAGAGGAATGAGGAAAAAATTGGGTGGAGGAGGATGACATTTTTCCCAAACAAATACTAGAAGAGATGAAGGAGGACATCTTTTGATGAACATGTTTTAGTAATGAAGCTTGTTGTAGGTTTTTCTAAACCTAGAAGGATGGTTATACCATCCAACTCCATTTATGATCCATGCTCAAAAAATTATTATTGAGTATTTCTGATGCAAGAACACTCAGGCCCATAAGAAATCTGGTGTAAAAAAAAAAGGTTTTTTAGTTGTTTTCTTTTGTCCCTTATTTTTTGTGCAGGATTTGATGATCAAATTTTAAAAAAATCAAGTGGTTCATGGATGATTCTTGATATCAAATTGAAGATAAGCCAAATAGGTGTTCATATTTCAAGTTTGGTGAAATTTTGATCAAATTAGAGGAAGTTATGAAGTTGCAAAGTTTTCACCCCTACTAATATTGTAGAACCTTGATATGTGTCTAGTTTTATCAGACTCTTGAACCATCTTGAATGCCTTCAAATATTTTCTGAAACTTAAGGACTACAAAATCCCATTAGGAACCAAATTACCTCATTTCTAATGAAAATTTCTACCACTATCGGATCTACAATACTTTCATGAAACATTGGATCTATCTGGTTATACCCTAATTCCTCACAATTACCTGTTGGTCTATGTTAACCCACAAACCAATCAAAGGTATAATTTACTAACAATACCAACATATCCCAATGACCCTTGGATTCTTGAAATTCCTCTTGTCACCCAAATTTGTGCAAGATTTCCTAATGCAAAACTTTCCTTTAATGTTGAATCATTCCCAAACCCCCTTGAAATCCTAGAATTTTATCTTTGCCCCTATTTTCCCACAAACTTAGGAATTGAAGAACACTTTATGCTATCTAGACTTTTCTATGTACCTATGAGAATATCACAACATCTAATACCCCCTTGAATATGTATAATTTCCTTTTGATCCCAATTTTCCTACATAAATGCCTTACGAAAAAATTTCCTAGTTGTGCAAACATATCCTTGTACCCCTTGGATTTTTATAGTTGTCACTTGAATGTAAATTTGATGCTAGAAAATGAAAATTAGGTGGTTATAATAGACTTGCATGTGGATTTTATGGGAAAATTAAGGTGTAAAATGTGTCCCATAATGTGAGGACATGGGGTGGTTACCACCTTCTACATGTTTCCATATAAATTAGAGATTCCATCTTTTTGGGTGGGATCCTTCTACTAGAGTTAGAATTTGGAGAGAGTTAATCTTTCAAAGAGGGTTTCAATGTGAAGGATAGAAAACATGAATGTTGTAAGGCTTGATAGGCAAGGATTATGTGAAGAAATTTAATAACATTGGACTATGATGTCATTGAACAATTTGCACTCTTGCTGTAATGAGTTTTATTGAAAATTAAATTAAAGAACATTTTCATTAAAGTGTTTATGATTTTGAATAGTTGCAAGGTTCAATAGATTTTTAAGACCCTTGAGCCTATGAATACCTCAAATTTCCTTCAATTATACACCTATGCAAAACCTTGTATGACTATTGGAAAACTATCAACTATTTTGAGTCTTCCTAACTGATTCATGTTATATTCTTAGGTATTTCTATATCATACAATAAAAAAATTTAAAAGAAAAATTACTTATTTTAAAAAAATTATTCATTATTATGAAGAACCATGTTATAGAATCATCCTCTTCTACAATCATGGAATTAAAAATGTAAATGCAAAAAAATCATCATTTTATCCCTTTAAATAAACCTCTAAATGTCCTACAACAACTTCTAACAAATAACATGATCCAAATCCTACCCACTCATCCTCTGGATACAAAAAAAAAATTCTTTATGACCTAAAGGTCTGTTGTCAATACCATAGAATACCTAAACATGATATCAAAAAGTGTTTACATCTAAAGCATATCATTCATAATATGATAGAATCTAACCAAATCTAGTTACTTGGTGTGAAAAATAAAGGGAATAATTTTTTTGATCTACCTAAAAAGCCTACTTAAATACACTAATACATTTTTGAACCATTCATCTAACTATATCTAGAATTGCACCAGCCTTACTTTATCTACCTCCTTTATTCTTCCACTCATAGTGTTGGATTTCCAATCTTTCTTTCGACTCTCTCACTTGACAAGTATGATGGACGATTCACCTCAAGAAACTAGAAATGAACCAATCCGTGATATGTCCATATTTTCCTTTTATTCTAATATACCTAATTGTATGTATGAAAACCCCCTTACATTCCCATCCTAGTAAATCAAAAAATTATTCACAATGTATCAGTTGATATAGTGAGCATGGTAAATGTAGTGAGAAATTCTTATATATTAACTAGTTGCATCAAGATAAATATAATTAATTTGATATTTGATTGTGCATGCATGATGGTATTTCCATTCCTTCTATATGCCTAATCATCCTTTCCATCTAGGATGGACCTAAGATCTTAGGCATCACCCTCATAATTTTTCCCACATCATATTACTTTCAAGTTCTATTGAGCCATACATGGCTCACAATAATGGAAGCTGCTCCATTTTTATGCATAAGTGTATGAATTTACTCTACAAAAATATATACATGTTGTGACATAATGGATATCAACTATTCAACCTCAAGAATAACATCACTCTAAATGATTTCTAGTCTACCCCTTCTAGCCCCCTCTAACCTCATGTGGACATATTATTTAGAAAATGTTAAAAATACAAATCAGGTTGGATTCCATATCACATACCATCTTTTGTTTCATCTACATCCTTTTTGGTTGGTAACCTATGACAATTGACCCTTCCCTTTCTTCTTTTGCACCATGTATGGTCACATGAATTTTATTGGTTGATTCTATTCCATCACATGTCCCTGGGAAAACCATGGAAAGAAACCCCCATTAGATGACCCCACTCCTCCTAGCACCAAGCTCAACACATGAACATAGTTTAAACAATTAGCTAGATCACATAATTATTGTCATCATGACATCATTCATGCTATTCTTGATGTATCCCCACCCCCACTATCTATCCATGTTCATCATAATCCACCCTACATATCAAATCATGAAAATTATAATTTATGTCAATCAAGAAAAAAAAATTGTTCTCTCTCAAACATTGCTGAAAGAATGAAGAAGTTTGTCAGTAATTAGTTGGCATTGATGTCAATATTATACTATTCAAAATGAGGATGGAGAGGAGAGGGAGAAATAAGAGGCGTGTTATTAGATTAACTATGGGTTGAATTTATCCTTGTAATTCTATCTTTTATTGACAAACAGTTTTGGACTAATCTTTGCGAATTTCACAATAGTTTCCTTAGTTTATCCTTCAAATGTTAATTTGGGAATGTAGGCTTGTGAATAGTGTTGTGGAATTTTATGTAACACCCCTCTGTTTTTTTCTTTGGATCAGATAGTGTGTGTCTTTGTTATGCTTTGTTTTCTGGTAGTACCTTGACTATGATAGACTATGATACTTTGTTATTATTTGATCGCTACTTTGGAGCAATGTGGTTTTAATATTATGATGTGATGGTACCTTATTATGATGTTATTACTATGACATGCTTTTGATTAGCATAGTGTTTATTTGAATTAATATTGTTATATTCTCATGAGTAGATTATTGATGTTAGAATCATCAATTTGTGGTGATATTGTATTGGTGAAGGGAACAAAATTGCATCACTCACTTGTGAGCGCCCTGCGATTCCACGATTCTCTCTTCACTATGTGTTTTATTATGATATATATATGCATGTTCGCTATATGCTTGGTTTGCAAGTTTGCAGGTTTAGGACATCGACTCCACCTGGCTTCACAGGTTTGAGTGTGTCCATTGCCCAATGATATTGTTGATTGGGAGATAGTAGTTAGGTTTCCTGTGTCAAACCACCACCCTAGTCATAGTGTGTCATCGGTTTTAGCTACATTTTTTTGTTATAATGTTGTTCAATTTTGCCTTGATATTATTTATGTTGCAAAGCGTGTTTAAGGTAAATAAATGATTTAAATATTTTAGTTGATTATTTAATTAATCTGGTTTATTATGTTAGAAGTTTGTAATTTAATTAATTTAATCTAATTGGTAAAATAATTTAATCCTACCAATTAGATTAAATTAATTAATTAATTAAATCACTGATGAGGGTGCAACCCGAGACACAGAAAATCACACAGAAAACTAAGATCCTTATTATTTTCAAAAATGAAAATCTTACATGCAGAGGATCTCAAATCCTCGAGTTCTGCAATACATGCAAATTACAGAAAGAAACTACAGAAATTTCACCTATTTGCAGCATGCGATCTTCTTTTCCCAAAAAAACTCCCCACAAAAATCAGAAACTACCCCATAAATAGCCTCATTTCCTTCGTTTGGAGCCAAAAACAACATTCTAATTATGCACAAACTTCCGGAAGCCCTAACTCAAGATCTAATCGTTGGATCTTCAATGATAATACCTTTTTGGAAAGGTCTTGCGAAAATGAAGTGCCTGAAAGTGGGGCCTAAAGGCTAACCACTTTCGTTTTCTGCCAATTTTCGGGCCCATCCGGAGCCTTTAAGTCCCTCAAAATTAGCTCCGACGATTTTGTAAGGCAAAAAGCAGAAACTGAAACTCGAATAACTTTTGAACCGGGAATGATCTTCGCCTAATTCTTTCACCAAAGTGTTTATTATTCTGTCCTGAAGCTTCCCTTAAATTTTTGTCTCCTCACGCCTTCAAAATCATACCTGCTAAAAATAGCAGTCGAGCAGAAAAAGCAGAAAAGCAGTTGTGAAAGTTGGGAATTCTTCTTCAACGAAAAGGGTATCCAGAAATGCAAAAACATATACAAAACTCTAAATGAAAGTAAATATATTTTTGGGTGATGTAGGATTTCCCTTACACCACTGGATGCTCCTGCATCAGACACCCAGGGTAATTTGAAAAGTGACCCTGTCACTTCTCAGATGGTTGAGGAAAACCCAAACAGTCAACCTTTATCTTAGACAACCAAGATGAATCTTCCATAGGACTTTCTCTCCATTTCACCAAATATTCTTCATACTTCTTGTTTCTAGTACTCCTTCCCACACAGCTATCCAAGATTTCTTCGATCTCCTCCTTTTCTGAAGTAGGTGCTGGAATACCACACTGTTCCATTGCTAGTACTTCCTCTGCGCCACCCTCATGATATTTTGTCAAATCTGCGATGTTGAACATAGGGGAAATGTTGAATCCATCTGGCAACTCTACCTCATATGCATTCCCTGAATCATGCCTCTTCAAAATTTTACAAGGACCGAACTTCTTAATCTTCAATTTGATATAGGTTCCTACTGGAAAACTTTCTTTCCTCAAGTGGACCATCACTTCATCACCAATCTGAAACTCCTTATACCTCCTCTTTTGATTTGCCTTAGCCTTATACACATATTCATCTTGTTATTGTGTTCTTTTACCTTCTCATGCATATTCTTGATGTGTTTTGCAAAGTCTTCAGCTTCAGCACTTGTCTTCTTCTCTTGGTCCATCTTTCTCAATTCTGGAGCAGTCCTAGGACTACTTCCATACACAATCTGGAATGGTGATCTACCAGTGCTTCTATTGACAGAATTTTTGTAAGTAAATTCTTCCTGGGGTAAGATCAAGTCCCATCCCTTTGGTTTATCTCCTATCAAGCATCTAAGTAGGTTACCCAAACTTCTGTTCACAACCTTAGTCTGCCCATCAGTTTGCAGATGGTGTGCAAAACTAAACTTTAACTCTATTTTCAACTTCTTCCACAGGGTCCTCCAAAAGTATCCAACAAATTTGGTGTCACGATCTGAGACTATACTCTTTGGTAGACCATGTAGCCTCACCACCTCTCTAAAGAACAAGTTAGCAATTTGTACTGCATCATGGGTCTTCTGGCATGGGATGAAATGTGCCATCTTTGAAAACTTGTCAACTACCACAAATACTGAATCATTCCCTCTTTGTGTCCTTGGCAAACCAAGAACAAAGTCCATACTTACATCCTCCCACGGCCTCTCCAGTACAGGTAAGGGCTGATACAGCCCAGTATTCTAACTCACTCCTTTAGCCATTTGACATACCCTGCAACTCTGCACAAACTTCTTCACATCTTGTGACAACTGAGGCCAATAATAATGCTCATTGATAATGGAAATGGTCTTATCTCGGCCAAAATGTCCTGCCATTCCTCCACTGTGTTTCTCTTTTATCAGGTTCTCCCTCATGGAACTCCTCGGAATACACAATTGACCTCCCTTAAACAACATGCCTTCTTGAATTATGAAATGCAACCACTTTGTCCTGTCAACTGTAACAGGTTCCTTGCAAGCTTTCCAAGCCTCTGCAAAATCAGGATCTTTCGGATACAATGTCTTGAGTTCACTAAACCCAACCACCTCAATCTACATTTCTATCAACAATGTATGCCTCCTACTTAAGGCATCTGCAACCCTATTTGACTTCCCACTCCTATGTTTTAAAACAAATGTATAACTCTGCAAAAATTCTACCCATTTCATATCCCTCTGATTTAATTTTCCCTGACTACTCAAGTACTGCAATGCTTGATGATCAGTATACATAACAAATTCCTTCGGCAACAAATAATGCCTCCATTTCTTTAATGCTTGAACTATTGCATAAAATTTCTAATCATATACAAAGTACTTTCTATTTGCATCATTTAACTTTTCACTGAAATAGGCAATGGGCTTACCTTCCTGGCTTAACATTGCTCCAATGGCACAACCACTGGCATCACAATCTACCTGAAACACCTTATTGAAATCCAGGAGAGCCAAAATAGGTTGTTCTATCACCTTGTGCTTCAATAGATCAAAACTCCTTGCTGCTCCAATGCTCCACTTGAACTCTTTTCTATCCCCTCTCATTGTTTTTGTTAGGGGTGCACAAATACTACTGAAGTTTCTAATAAACTTTCTATAAAAACTTGCCAAACCATGGAAAGATCTCACCTCAGTAGCAGTTCTTGGGGTAGGCCATTCCAGAATAGCCTTCACCTTCTCTGGGTCCATCTTGAGACCTTCTATCGAGACAACAAACTCCAAGTACACTAACTCCTTCTTCACAAAACTACACTTTTTCAGATTAATCAACAATTTCTCTTCTCTTAACTTCTCAAAGACTCTACCAATATGCATTATATGCTCATCCAGTGACTTACTGAATATCAAAATATCAGCTAAATACACAATAACCAAGCTTCCTAGGAACTCTTTCAGTACCTCGTTCATGAGCCGCATGAATGTGTTCGGTGCATTGGTTAGCCCAAAAGGCATGACTAACCACTCGTGCAGGCCCTCTTTGGTCTTGAAGGCGGTCTTCCATTCATCTCCCTCTCGAATCCGGATCTGGTGATATCCACTCTTCAGATCAATCTTTGTGAAGTACTGAGCTCCACTCAAACAGTCCATCAAGTCATCCATCCTTGGCAAGGGAAATCTATACTTGATTGTTATCTTGTTTATGGCTCGAGAGTCTGTACACATCCTCCACTCCCCATCCTTCTTTGGTGCTAGTACTGCAGGTACTACACATGGACTCAGACTCTCTCAAATCAAACCCTTTCTCAACAACTCCTCAACTTGTCTATTTAACTCCTCATTTTCTGCAGGAGTCATTCTATGAGCTGCCTTATTTGGCAAACTGGCTCTTGGAATCAAGTCAATCTGATGACTGATCTTCCTCATTGGTGGTAAACCCTCAGGTACATCATCAGAAACAATATCCTGAAACTCATTCAATAACCCAAAAACTTCTACTGGAACCTTCTCACTACCCTCCTTATCCATTTTAGGAATCAATGCATAACACACACGCTCATGTTTCATGCCTTCTAAAAATTTCCTTCCATCAACATAACAAATTCTAGCACTACTGCATACCTTTTCTTCGGCCTTCTTTAGGGGTTTCAACTTATGGCGGACTCCATCCCTTCATCAGGGAATAAGTGTTTGCATGGCCATCATGTACAGCTCGCCTGTCAAACTACCATGGCCTCCCCAGACAACATGTGACATGCATCCATGGGGATGATATCACAGAGTACCTCATCACGATAGCTTCCGATCTTGAACTTCACCAGACACTGCTCATTGACTAGAACTTTGTGGTCTTTCTGCAACTAGGCAATCGGATATGGATGTGGATGCCTTTCCCTCTTTAGCTTCAACTTTGTAACCATTTCTTCTGACACTAGATTATCAGTGCTCCCACCATCAATAATGACATCACAACATTTGTCTTCACACTTGCACCTTGTGCGAAACAAATTCTTCCTCTGTTCTGGCTCCTTCTCTTCAGTCACCAATGCTCTTCTAACCACTAGGGCTTCTTCCCTTTCATCATCATCTGAATGCTCAGATTGAGCCTCCTCATCTACATGTGCAACCCTTGCACGACCTTCTGGCCTTTTGCCTATCCTTCCTTGGTATTGTGGACATTCATAGGCTCGATGCCCTTCTTAACCACATTGAAAACAAGTTCCTCTGAAACCACCCCTTCCGAGTCCTTGCCCAAATCTTCCTCATCCTCTACCTCTTTGATCACCACCATTCTGATCATGTGGGTGGTAGAAGTTATCATTCCTCTGGCTTCGACTGGTACCCGCATCTTCACTTTTCTTCTCATCCTCATTTCGGCTTCCAAAAGATCTTCCGCTACCCCTTCCGCTTTGACCTCCTCATCCTTTTTGCTTACTGTCAAATCTTTTGTTCAGCTTCTCTTCAACTCTCAGCAAAAATTGGTAAGCATCCTCAATGGTGGCCATTCTGACCAAGCTTAGCTCCTCTTGAATGCTCGGTCGTAACCCATTAAGATAACGGGCTACCTTCTCCTTGTTGGTCTCTGCATGTCCCGTTCTGATGATTATCTTGTGAAAATCTTCTGTGTATTCTTTCACAGATCTACTTCCTTGCTTCAACCCTTGCAATTTCTTCAATTGATCTAACTCATAGTCCATTGGCATGAACTGCTTCTTCAATTTCTCCACCATGCGATCCCATTTGGTGATCTTTCCCTTTTCTCTCTTATTTCTTTCTAGTTGGACCTCTTTCCACCAGATACTGGCGTGGCCCTTCAGCTTCGTTTTTGCAAACTTAACCCGATCTGGGTCCTCTACTTCTTCATACTCGAAATACTCTTCCAACTCGTTGATCCAATCAATCAACTCTTCTAGGTTCAGACTACTGGAAAAACTGGGAACTTCTACTCTAGGTCTTTTTCCAATCTTCGAAATGGCCCTTATCAGCCGCATTTGATCTTGATCAATAGCTTCTTCTTCCTCTTCTACATCTGAATCTTCTACCTCTTCTTCATCCTCACTTTCTTCTCCCCTTCTCGAGTTTACCCCTCTTCTTAACTCTCTTTGTAATGCATTAATTTCTCTCTGGAGGGCTCTAAAACCCTCAACCGCTAATGGGTCTCTTCCACCAGCATTTCTGGCACCACCTCGCCTACCACGCGCCACTCTTAGAGGCATCTTGAATATCTTGAACCCACAACCACAGTCCTGGTGCGAACTGCCTCACGATCGACGATCTGTCCACACGCTCAAGAAAACCCGCTCTAATACCACTTGATGAGGGTGCAACCTGAGACACAGAAAATCACACAGAAAACTGAGATCCTTATTATTTTCAAAAATGAAAATCTTACATGCAGAGGATCTCAAATCCTCGAGTTTTGCAATACATGCAAATTACAGAAAGAAACTACAGAAATTCCCCTATTTGCAGCATGCGATCTTCTTTTCCCAAAAAAACTCCCCACAAAAATCAGAAACTACCCCATAAATAGCCTCATTTCCTCTGTTTGGAGCCAAAAACAATATTCTAATTATGCACAGACTTCTGGAAGCCCTAACTCAAGATCTAACCGTCGGATCTTCAATGATAATACCTTTTCAGAAAGGTCTTGCAAAAATGAAGTGCCCGAAAGTGGGGCCTAAAGGCTAACCACTTTCATTTTCCGCCAATTTTTGGGCCCATCCGGAGCCTTTAAGTCCCTCAAAATTAGCTCCGAAGATTTTGTAGGGCAAAAAGCAGAAACTAAAACTCAAATAACTTTTGAACCGAGAATGATCTTCACCTGATTCTTTCACCAAAGTGTTTATTATTTTGTCTTGAAGCTTCCCTTAAATTTCTGTCTCCTCACGCCTTCAAAATCATACCTACTAAAAATAACAATCGAGCAAAAAAAGCAAAAAAGCAGTTCTGAAAGTTGGGAATTCTTCTTCAACGAAAAGGGTATCCAGAAATGGAAACACATATACAAAACTCTAAATGAAAGTAAATATATTTTTGGGTGATGTAGGATTGCCCTTACACCACTGGATGCTCCTGCATCAATCACAATCTTCTAACATAATAAACCAGATTAATTAAATAATCAACTAAAATATTTAGATCATTTATTTACCTTAAACACACTTTGCAACATAAATAATATCAAGGCAAAATTGAATAAAATTATAACAAACAAATCCAGCTAAAATCGATGACACACTATGACTAGGGTGGTGGCTTGACACGGGAAACCTAGCTACTATCTCCCAATCAACAATACCGTTGGGAAATGGACACGCTCAAACATGTGAAGCCAGGTGGAGTCGATATCCTGAACCTGCAAACCAAGCATATAGCGAACATGCATATATATATCATAATAAAACACATCGTGAAGAGAGAATCACGGAATCGCAGGGCGCTCGCAAGCGAGTGATGCAATTTTGTTCCCTTCACCAATACAATGTCACCACAACTGATGATTCTAACATCAATAATATACTCATGAGCATATAACAATATTAATTCAAATAAACACTATGATAATCAAAAGAATGTCATAGTAATAACATCAGAATAAGGTACCATCACATCATTATATAAAAACCACATCGCTCCAAAGTAGCGATCAAATAATAACAAAGTATCATAGTCTATCATAGTCAAGGTACTGTAAGAAAATAAAGCAAAACAAAGACACACATTGTCTGATCCAAAGAGAAAAATGGAGGGGTGTTACAATTTACCTAAGGGATGAAACTAATGAGCTAAGTGGGGATGAATTCATCTAAAAGTCTAATTAAATCAAACCCTCTAATCTAGAATTCAAAACACACTTCTTCAAATTGCAATCAAATAAAGTCATATCTTAAATTTCTACCTTCTTATTTTATCCCAATATATCTATTTTAGAATTATTGATTAAACTTTGGTAATGTGCACTTAATATCTTGAAGTATACACTCCTCAATATAATATTATCAATAAACATTAATAACAGTAAAAGAAAGAGTGTAATTGCTAAAGTTGTATTAAAATAGTGCAGGCGACAAGAGCTATGCAACCCAGGCAACAAGACCTATGTATCTTGGCAACATAATATAATAAAGTCAGATAGATTACTTCAACATTCTTGAAATATAATACACTTCACCAATTCATTGATATGCATCGCCCTTTCAGTTCGTATTCATACCAAGCATTACTAATGTCGAAATCGCTTCACACTTTAACAAATACAATCATATCAATCAGAATCAACTCAATGACATATATGTAGTACTACCAATCTTAATTAAATCGCAACATATAAAATCACTTAGAAAATATAAATAATACCTCGCACACATCAATAGAAAAAGGAAATCCAAACATTGGTGGGGAGTAGGCCCTTTCTCCCAACCGGTCGAATATATCACCCACAAATTCAATACTTCAATAGCTTTTATATTAATTCCAGTTTCAGAATAGAGCTAAGATGTTTTTATGCTTGCAAAAGAGCATACATATATGTCTTAATACAAAATAGAATACTAAAATAAACTTGTCCACCGATTACAAGTGTATAACTAGAACTGCTCAATTGGTTTAAGAAAATAGAAATATGGCCTACGGCCTACTATTTTCCAAAATCCTCTAACCAATTACATACCTAATTACTAACTATTTAGCTAAAGCTATACTAAAAGAAAACAACCGAATAGAAACCAATGGATCACATGAATCATCTTGATAGCCTTCATGCCTCATTCCTTTAACTTGTTTCATATAACCACTGAGATTAAAGCTCATAATCAATCAATTGCCTAAGTATTTGCACACCATTCAATTCATATCAATTAACTTTAATTTCTAACAATATCATGGCAGTTGAGGAAGAAATAGACCAAAGGGTGAACTATGATGGACACAAAGCTAGGTAAACCATGGTAAAATTAAGAAAAATATTGACCCCATCATTCCCCCTAGCTGAATACATTGCATTTCCTCATGTAAAACTTATAGACTCATGTTGAATTAGTTTCCAATTGCTGCACTACTGCCAAGATCTCTTTCCCCTATTGGTCCTTTAGGTTCTGGACAATTCATTGGTGCTCAATCCTGGAGATGTAATCAGTCAAAATCCTTTGTTCCATTTCAGCCTTTAACTCATTAATCTTGTCTTGGTGGTGCTCCAGAGACATGCATTCCTCAACAATTTATATCTCCCATGAAGCTTTCAGCTTGTCAATTATCTCCCTGTGTTTGTTAAAGCTATATACCCCATTGGAGCTGATGGATGTTTTTGAGTTAATTGTTTTAACTAGTTCCCTAACTCCTTAATCTCATCAACCTGCTACTGATTTGCATTGAGATATTGTTGCAATTGTGGCCAAAGGGTTAACATTCGGGCTTCCAACTATTGTGCCCTTGTCTGCAAATCCCTAAATTCTTCTACAGAGTATTCCTCAACTTGGGAGTTGTCATGGGATTTTCCCTTTGCTTCTTGTGTCCCTAAATCAAGCTGCTCATGTAAAGGTGTTGTAGAAGGGGTGATTTCTTGATCATCTATATCCTCCTCTTTACTTTGATCATTAGGGTTAATGGATGGTTCAGACATATATTCCTCATCTTCTTCTTTAGAGGCCTGGGATTTTGAATTTATTTCCTTTTTCTTTCATCGGTTTTGGTGTCATTTCTCCTGACTTAACTTGTATTTACATGTCTTTCTAGTTGCCATGACCTCAATAATTGTTTCTTGGGAGTCTTGGGTCATTGTGTAGGTAGCAGTAGCTAATTGTTGAAAGCCAGAGGCCGCTTCCACATACTTTCATATGAACCTAGTGTTGTAAGGGGTTATAATTGGAGGGGTGCTAACACCACTAGCATCTTTATTCTCCCTATTTTGAGACCATAGCATATTGCTTATTTGTTTTTTTTCCTATGAATGCTCAAGTTCTTGTTTGGGGGTTTCATTTTCAGGGGCTTTTGTATCCATAACATTTGGTACCGAATCATTAACATCTGGCTCCCGAGGGTGATTTTTAGAGTTACCCTTATTATGTGGGGTTTGATGAGTCTACGACTCAATATGTGGGGCTGAAGAATGACATGACCCTATATATTTTTTTAAATTCAACCCAAATACCTAGAGGTACAAATTTTGCTAGACCCCTCATAAAAACTAGCTTAATTAGTCCATGATGTGCCAAATAATTATGGTGTCCTTTTTGGACCTCTAAAATCATCTACTTAATGGAATTGGAAAGGTAATATGGAAGGTTAACCAGCTCAGTGTGGCATAAATGAGATAGAAATTTGAAATGGTGAGAAAAAACATAAACATACCTTCCTTCTCCCATGACATATTGAGTTATGATCTAAGCTACGACAACCCAATATTCAAGGAGTGAAATCCATAGAGTGCCTTGTTTAGGATTTGTCTGTAACTTCTCACCTTGTCGCAAGAAGTGTTCAGTTTGGAATTGGAGCTCGATGGCCTTATTTACTGCAACGGGAAAATACTCCTATCCTGTTTTAGGTAACCCTGTCACCTTGGCTATAATATGAGGTGTAACTAGCAAAGAAATCCCCCAGACCTCTATGGAGCTATTAGCAGTATTAAACACCATGGAAAATTTGAGAGTGACCACATCATTATACCCATAGAGCCTCTCAAAGAAAACATGCCATCCTACATTTTCAAAGACTCCATAAACTATTGCATTAGCTCCAACACATTGCATGTTTGTGGGTTCATGGAATTTGTGAATAAATCCCATGGAAAATAAATTAGCAAAAAATTTTGGCAAGAGTTAAGACTAAAATGGAGTTAAGACAAACAAATTTCTCAAAAAAACTTTACATGATATGGATTCTGCCAAAATGATCAATACAGTGAGTGGTTATTGGTGACTTGGAAGGAAATAATAACATGACACAACCACCCCCCAGCTGAGCTCATGACACCATCTCGGGTTATAATAATAAATGCAAGAAAATAAAGAAAATTAATATAAAGCAAATGATATACAAACCTTTGGTGAATTTACTGTTAGAGCACACTGGTGGGAGTCAAAGAAAAATGGTGATAGATGATGAGGGTGCCATCAAATCCGAGGTGGCCCAATCAACAATCGGCAATGGTGAAGAGATAGGAAGAGCTAGAAAAATTGGCAGAAGAAGGCAGATTGAAAGAGAGCATGTGCAGATGAAGAATAAATATTGTAGGAATACACAAGTCAGTAGAAAAGACAACAGACAAAGATGGTGACAAGACACATGATCACAATCGACCAGCGAAAAGAAAGTAGCGATCAGGATGGTCGTCAGATGTGAGAAATCAAAAGCCAAGGCGACAACTGGAAAAAGGGACATGAAATCACTTGTGCCAAAAAAAGTACTGGCGAGAGGAGGGGAAATGTGGAGGTGACCAGGGAAAAATGTCAGCAAAAAGAAAAACTGAGGAGAAGGACAGTTAGATGAATGAAGATGGGAAGATCATCAAGAGATGTAGGGCCCGCTAAGAAAGTGGTAGGAAATGAAATGGGAAAGGATGCCGACAAAGAGAATATTGTTGGCAGCTGGTTAGCACTCCTCTTAGGATTTGTGACATTGATTAACCGCCTCCTGTGAATCTGTTAACTCTAGTGGTTGTATTGAACATTAACAGGTTGATCTTTTGGTACAATGGAAATTGTGGGGGCCAACAATTGGTATTAGAGCCAAAGGTGTTGGGTTCGAATCCCCTCGAGTAATTTTATTGTTACTGAAAAAAACATTTGGCTGTAGTTTATGCAATAAATAAATTTTTCCACTATATCACTGGATATAAAAGTTTTGTACATATGGATCATGCTACCATTATATTTTTTATGAACAAACCTATTGTTATAGGGTGAGTGATCTAGTAAATACAGTAAAAGAGAGTGTCCTCCTTTTGTCTAAGGATAGCTCCCATAGAAGTATCTGATGCATCGGTATGTATATAGAATGGCAGCTCCCAATTGGGTCCTTACAACACAGGTGTAGTTATCAAGCTACCTTTGATTTCCTTAAGGGCCTACTGACATTTCGATGTCCATAAGAACTCTACATATTTCCTGAGCAACGTAAAGAGAGGTGAGGAAATCCTACTAATTTTTTTAATAAACCTCCTAAAATAACTAGAATGTCCTAGGAAACTACGCAATCCTTTGGGCAAGTAGGTACAGACAAGTCTTGAATAATCTGTATCTTTTTTGGATCCACCTCAATTCTTTTTTGAGAAATATAGTTACCTAAAACAATTCCTTCAGTCATTAAGATATGTCATTTTTCATGACTTAAAGAAAGGTTAGTATCAACACATATTTTAAGCACTTTCTCAAGATTTTCCTTGTCTTCATCATATGTGCTATCATAAATAGTAAATTCATCCATGTAAAATTCTACAAAATCATGAATTAAATCAGAAAAAATACTTAAAACAGTTCTTTGGAAAGTAGTGGGTGCATTACACAATCTGAAAGGTAAGACATTGTAGGCAAATTTTCCCCAAGGCCAGGTAAAGGTAGTTTTGTCTAGGTCTTCTGAGGCAATACGGATTTGGTTATACCCACTGAACCCATTAAGAAAGGAGAAGAAATTTTTCACAGCTAAGGTGTCTAAGACTTGGTCAATGAAAGGAAGTGGGAAATGGTCTTTATTGGTGGCCTTGTTAAGGGCCCTATAATCAACACATATTCACCACTTTCCATTCTTTTTAGGTACTACTACAAGTAGGGACACCCATTGGCTATCTGATATAGGGTAGATAAATCCTAGATTAATAAAATTCTGAAGTTCTTCCTTAACTATTTCTCGTAAGGCCAGGTTTAACCTTCTTTGGGGTTGTCATGCAGGTCTACTCCCTTCTTCTATAAAGATATGGTGTGTACAAGTAGCGGGATGAATACCTCTCATATCTTGATAATCCCAAGCAAAGGCTTCTTTATGGGCACACAACATCTCAATCAGTTCTTTCAATTGGGAGGCATTCAAACCAATATTGTTGTTAAGTGTTTTACCAGGTAAGATTTTAGTAACTTGGGACTATACAGGGGTATCTACGACAAGTAGTTGTGAATTAGACGAAGATGAGTCGGTATTTCTAGACATCAAAAATGGATTGTATATAAAATCATGTGGTAATAATTGATGCAAAGTAATAAAGTGTTGAATGGACTATGAACTACCTACTAATGAAAAATTTCCAAATGGTAAATTATCACTTATGCCCGTAGGAAAAATCATTGTCTCAAGATCATTATCAATTAAATAATGATTTTTCAATAAATGATTAATAGTAGTGTCTTCTGAAATATATTCAAATTCCCTACTTTGATATATTGTCAAAATAGGTAGAGACTCCTCTACATCACTATCAATCCACAAAGGCTCTTTTATTTCCAACAATGGTTGCGCTAGAGGGTACAACATTAACTATTTCATTTGCTCCCCATTTGAGATCACCATGTTTCTAGACTTGCAATCAATGAAAGCATTAGCAACATCTAACCAAGGTCTTCCTAAAATTAGGGGTATCCCCCCAGCTTAATCTTTGGTTGCAAAATCATAAAATATGTTGGATACTCCCAAGAATCAATAGAAATAATGATGTCTTTGATCATACATTTTGGCTTTACGAGGGAATGATCAACCATTTTCAAGACTGTTGGAGTAGGTCTTAGACCTTGAAGGTCCAGCCTCTTCTTAGTCTCATTAGTCATTAAATTTATAACTGCTCCTAAATCCAAAAGTGTATTTGGAATGATTATATCATTGATATGTACCTTAATCATTGGACTTCTGGGATCTGCATACTTAGGGACTGAAAGCTTTCCCAACATTAAATCTGCAAGTTTTCCAATGACTTGGAATTTCTTGGGGTCTTGCTTCTTTTGTTGTTTCCTCCCACAAAGTTCTTTAACTGCTTTGGTGTACACAAGAATGTCTTGAATAGCCTACAACAAAGGAATCTTAATGTTAAAATTGCGTAACTCATTCATAAAATCAAAATTAGATTGTAATGTTTCCTACTTCTTTGGTTGATCTTACAACCTATCTAGAAATGGAGGCTTTGGTTGCTCTTCTTTTGGCTCAATCGGATGGTCTTCAACTTCTATGATGGTCAGTCCTTGAAGGTTCTTCCTTGACCTTAGGTTTAAACCATCAATCTCCAATGCATTGACAGGATAAGTTGAGAACCCTGTCACTTCATTATGATAAACTGGTTGAGTCACCTTATTCTTTGGATTGGGTGTTGGTTGTGTGGGAATTGGTGTGGCTTTTGGTAGTTGGGTCAAACTAGAGGGTTGATTAGATGACTGGAAAGGTGCTAAGACTTGTTGGGATTGCTGATATGGGAAATGACTGATATTGTGGGTAGGGTGGTGATGTTGCTCACCATGCTTGCCACGATTCTGGAGCAAGAAGATATTGTTGTGACCACTGGGGGTAGTATGGAGGTTGCTACCAATTTCCATACCATCAAGACTAGTTTGGGAAGGAATTATATTGAAAAGGATTTTGGGGTGGAACTTGGTAATCAGGTGGGGGCATTGCTCTTGGTTTCCATGGTCTTCTTTGGGCCATAAAGTAAATAGGTTCATCTATGTATTCTACCTTGTTCATCCCTACAGGAAGAGGTTTTAAAGTAGTGTCCCTACTGGCTTCCTCTAAAGAATATATCTTTGTTCTATTATATGGACACTCTTCACCACTGTGCCTCTTTCAACAAATGGGGTAAAAGATAGCTACGAATTTTTTAGCCTCCTCATGTTTTCTTTGTGTATATAAAGTTTCTATCTATTTACCCATATGGCTTAACAAATCAGTCTTGAGGTCTTCAAGTAGATTACCTATCTCACGCTTGGTGATACCTATTGAGGTTCCCACAGAATACAACTTGCTTGGATAGTTCCTTCATGAGCGTTGAGACCTTGAATAGTTCCTACAAATATCACATATATCATCAAAGTTCATTTTGGAGATATTTCCTTTACCTATTAAATTTAATGCTTCCATAGTATCATCTCTTATGCCTCTAAGAAACCAAATTTTAACAACATCCTCATTTAGCCCATGTGGGTGATATCATTGAAGACTGAACATGAAGCATTCGAGGTAGTCCTCCACAGACTCATCTTCCTTTTGTGTCATGTAGAATATTTCATCCCAAACCTCTTTTGTTTTGCAATACTCCTCGTACTTGGTTAGGAATAATTCCTTCATGACTTCCCATGTTATGATATTCCTAAGGTTCATAAACCATCACAAGGTTGCATCCTTTAACGTGGTTGGGAATAGTTTGAGCTTTTGCATGTCACTTTGATAATCATATTTGTGGCACAACAAATCAAATTAAAACAAAAACATATCAAGATCCTCAATCGAAAAACCACAAAAAATGGGTAAAGTAGAATGAGGAATGTTCTTCATAGGGGCATCTTGTTTGGGATGTGTGATTATAAACTCAAAGGTAACTGGATTATTGTTGGCCAATGCCCTATTATGATTGTTGTTGTTGGGATCCATGATGTCTAGTGCCCAAGGGGTAAAGTAGGTTTTAAATGGATCCTAGGTTTCTGAGAATGGACTAGCTTTCGGCCCGTAAGATTCCTGAAAGAAATTTTCAACCTTTCTTTGCAACATTTTGAAAGAACTCGGATGGGTACCTGCAGGTGTCTCAACGGTTGTAGACTCTATGACACACTTCTCGATATCGGGTTTGGGTAACTCTAAGGATTGCAATTTAGTTTTCAGTTTTTCTTGTTGTGAGCTACCTCCCTTAACTAATTGTTTTGAATTATTTTTTAATTTTTCTAGTTGTGTATTACTCCCTTTATCCTTTTTAATAAATATCCCTCTAATATCCCTACTATGATTCATGCACCTAAATAACTTACAACAAATAAAACTAAGGGTAGTTATCTAAATGAGGTCGACTGTCGCATATACTTTCTCCTTAGAGAAATGCTCCTAACTTAGTTCACTAAGCTGATAGGCCTTTAACACCATTCCCCAACAACGACAGCAAAATGATTGGAGTAAACTATGGGTTGAATTTATCCTTGTAGTTCTATCTTTTATTGACAAATGGGTTTGGAATAATCTTTGGGAATTTCACAATAGTTTCCTAAGTTTATCCTTCAAATGTCAATTTGGGAACATAGGCTTGTGAAAAGTGTTGTGGAAGTTTACCTAAGGGCTGAAACTAATGAGCTAAGTGGGGATGAATGCATCTAAAATTCTAATTAAATCACACCCTCTAATCTAGAATTTGAAACACACTTCTTCAAATTGCAATTAAATAAAATCCTATCTTAAATTTCTACCTTCTTATTTTATCCCAATATATCTATTTTAGAATTCTTGATTAAACTTTGGTAATGTGCACTTAATATCTTGAAGTATACACTCCTTAGTATAAATATTACCAATAAACATCAATAACATTAAAATGAAGAGTGTAATTGCTAAAGTTGTATTAAAATAGTGTAGGCGCCAAGAGCTATGAAACCTAGGAGACAAGACATGTGTATCCTGGAGATAGAATATAATAAGGTTATATAGATTACTTCAACATTCTTGAAATAGAATACACTTCACCAATTCATTGATATGCATCGCCCCTACGGTTTGTACTCATACCAAGCATTACTAATAACGAAATCACTTCACACTTTAACAAATACAATCATATCAATCAAAATCAACTCAATGACATATATGCATTACTACCAATATCAATTAAATCACACCATATAAAATCACTTAGCAAATATAAATAATACCTTGCACACATCAACAGAAAAAGGAAATCCAAACACTGGTGGGGAGTGGGCCCTTTCTCCCAACTAGTTGAATGGAGTAAAATGCTTATATCACCTACAAATTCAATAATTCAATAGATTTTATACTAATTCCAGTTTCATAATAGAGTTAAGATGTTTTTATGCTCGCATAAGAGCATATATATGTCTTAATACAAAAAATAATACTAAAATAAACATTTCCACCGATTACAAGTCTATAACCATAACTACTCGATTGGCTTAAGAAAATAGTAATATGGCTTGTGGCCTACTATATTCCAAAATCCTCTAACCAATTACAAACCTAATTACTAACTATTTGGCTAAAGCTATACTAAAAGACAACAACCGAATAGAAACCAATGGATCACATGAATCCTCTTGATAGCCTTCATGTCTCGTTCCTTTAACCTGTTTCACATAACCACCGAGATTAATGCTCATAATTAGTCAATTTCCTAAGTATTTGCACATCGTTCAACTCATATCAATTAACTTTAATTTATAACAAATATCATGGCGGTTGAGGAAGAAATAGACCAAAGGGTGAACTATGATGGACACAAAGCTAGGAAAACCATGGTAAAATTAAGACAAATATTGACCCCATCAGTGTGGAGGGGGTATTTTGAAATCTAGAGATGATGTAGGAGGTGAAGAAGACGATGTCGAGGATGCAGATGGATTATTGGTGGGAGGCAACTTGTGGCTGGGTAGGTTGTTGATTTTGAGATTCTAGGTTGCAGTGGCTTGGTGTTGGTTACTATTATTTTCGAGTTGGCTAGATGTGTTGTGGAGTAGGCTGTTGTCGTCCAGATGGGACATGACATTTTTTTTCTTACTATTGGATTCCCTCTTTGTTGTAGGGCAAGTGTTTCTCTATGGGGTGTTGGTTTTTTCATGCTCGAGCAGGTGGTTTTGGCTCTCTCCTGAGAGTGTTTCTACCCTTTGGGTCTTGGAGGAATGAATTTCCTTGTTGGGTCTTTTGTGTTGATTTCTTTAGGATTTTTGGTAGCTCTTGTCTTTTCCCAAGCAAGCTCTTAGGCTAGGGTGATTGGATTGTGGAGGAGAGATGTGACGTTGGGCTTTGTTGTGAGATTTTTTTTATTAAGTCTTTCCCTTTCGTTTGCCCTTGTGCCTCTTGGTCTATGTGCTTTTTGTTGGGTCTGGTGCAACCTTCTTTCTTTCTTTGCTATTTCTTTCTTATGGTTGTTGTCCCACAGAGTTTTATCTTTATGATATCTCTCTTTTTTTAGTTGGGTGGGTTCCCATGTGGGCTCTTCCTATTTTTCTCCTTATGGGCCTAGTTTGGGATCTCTTTTCCTATGTTTCTCCCATTGTTGGGCATGGGTTTAGTGGGATTGAAGAGGGTGGAGTTTTCATTTGCTACTATGGATGTGGAAGGGAGCCTCTCTTTTGTGGCTTGGACCCCCTGGTTTGTGAAGTTATTCTTGTTGAAGGGGTTTGGTTATGCTTCATGGGTCCCTGGTTCTTTACAAATGATGTTTAAGGGAAATTGTGTTGTTGTTATCTCAAATGTGAAGCTAGTTTCATGTGACCATTGGGTTGCGAACCTCCTTAATATGGTAAAGAGTATTCTTATAAAGGGAGTTTATTATATTTTAAAGTTTTATTTGTTGTATTGGCTAAATTTTCCTGCATTTTTGGTATCTGTTCAGAGTGCTTTTGGCCTTGGTTTCGGCTTTGTGGTGTTTTGTTGTTATAGAATTGATGGTTCTTGCTATTTTGTTTTAGTGATCAAGGGTCTCTCATTGGCTGAGTTTTTACAAATGTTGTTTCTAAAGGCTCAAAATTTCTAGTTTTTTTTCTAGTGGCTAAAGTGCATTCTTCTTCTTTCTTGGATCAGTATCTTGCTATGCCAAAGGTGGTTATGATAGACCTTCCTTCTGGAGTTTTATCTCTGGGTCTATAAGTGGTGTCTTCTATGGAGGTGGAGACTGATCCCATTGAGGTGGAGCCGTCCTCTATTGAGGTGGAGGTGGTTGTTGTAGATTTGGTAGAGAGTTATTTTCTCTTTTTCTTGTTTCTATCAAGGTGGAGCATGTGTGGGTAGAAGAGTGAAGGCTTTGGAGGTTTGGGCTCTCATATCTTCCTCTCCTATAGAGGAGAGCTCCCTCCTATTAAGGTGGAGTTGGGGTTTGCATTTCAAGTGGGGTGCTATTGCAAGAAGGATGATGTGCTTCAGTGTTCTGTTGTGCTCTCTAACTCCTCGATTGAGGTACGGTTGTTGGATTTGTAGGTGTTTTTGTTTATGGGTTTGATGGTGTTCTACATCATTAAGATGTTTGTCTCTCTTGGCTCAATAGTGTCTTCCCTAAGCAGTTGATTTTATGATGCATGTATATTGTAGGCAATGTTTTTATTTACCTAAGGGTTTTAGGTCTCAGCTAAAACCTAGTTGTAAAGGGATCTCAGTCCCTTGTTTTCTTTTTTGTTTCAACTTGTGTAGTCTTGATATTTTAGTTGTTGCTTTTGTTGGGCTACTATTGGTTTGTGTTTTATCTTGTATGCAACATGCTTTTCTTTGTTTTGATAAGTGGTTTGCAAGTTACAAGTAATGAAAGATTAGCATACAAGGTTTAGACAGTTTTCTTTGTAATTTCTAGGACTTATCTGGTTTTCACTCCTCCACGGATTTGAGTTAGACCTTGCGGTTTTGGGAAAATTTTAATAGGTGTCAAAGCATTTTTTTCCAGATGGTGTGAAATTTTGATGTCCACGCATCTTGTAATGATGAATAGTTGGAGTATTTTACTTTTAGGTCGGTCAGGAATATGATTAAATATGTGATGTGAATGTAAGAGGGATCTCTTATAGATCCATGCCAACCTATATTATACTTTGCACATTTTTTGGGAACAAAGGCATTTTGATTTGAATTAGGTGCTGACAAGGCACATTTTTTATGTTTTAGGGCTACATCTAATTAGGCTAACCTAATTAATGTTTGCAAAGAAGTTTGATATATACAAGGTTGTTTTGAGATTGAAGATATTTTTTTTTTAATGTGTACATGATTTGAATACAAGAAATGATGCGAAAATATGAAAAGTTGAGTGAATAAGTTGTGAAAGTTGAGAAGAGTTGTGTGAATGTAAAGTAGAGCAAAGATTTGTGGTCTAATTTAGATGAAGCATATCAAGTCAGTATTTTTAGCTCCAAAGGAACTGAATCCTACATAAGGTAGATGCATTTTGTATTAGTTCAAATCTTAGCTATGTAGCCACAAACCTTCTTTTTCTCTTTCTCTTCTCAATGAATAGTGATTCCACCTGGCAGTGAGCCTTTCTGCAATATCTTATAACTGGTTGTAATATATTGTAAGCTAATCATCACTATGGTTTTTCCCATTTTGGGTTTTCCACGTAAAAATACTACTGTTCATGTATTATGTGGTGTTATGGATTTTTCCATGCTTTCATTCCTTATAATAGTTAAATATTCTTTGGTAATTGGATGGCTAATGTTTGAATGGTTTAATAGAATATTGATTCACCACCCCTCTCAGTATTACAAGTTTTCAATAATTTGTATCAAAGCTTGGATCCCTAGAAGGAGCTTGACCACTTTGGGAAGATCTTGGAGATTAAACATATGCTTGATAGAAAGTTTCATATTCCTCTAGAAGAGATTCCTATGATTGAATACACATAAGAAGAATGCATTCTTGACAAAGATGGAGAACTTAATTTTTCTCTTGAATATCTTAACAAAGTTGAAGGTGAAAACAAATATCTGAAGGAAAATCTTAAAGAAGCAAATGAATGCATCAAAAAATTGAGAGAGAAAATCAAGAAGTTTAGAGAAAGGCATATGGAAGTCAATGAACAATTGAAGCAAGCAAATGAAGATATCATCAAACTGAAAGTGCACGTTGAAGAAAATAAAAGAATTGATGAATTTCTAAAAGCGATGGTAAAAAGAAAATCCATGGGGATTGAATAAGAAGTGGTAAACCTAAG
>CM021103.1:453370085-453390933 GCA_007115665.2 Sequoiadendron giganteum | reverse complement strand
TGAAAACTTCAACACAATACAAGATTCTTAACCAAATAAAAACCTTTAACCAGATTAAAATTAGTTTAAACCTTCAACAAACTCATCAATCTTCAAAAATGAAAGATATAGCAATTTTAACCTTAACTAGATCAACAACAATGATAAAAGAGACAAGAAACACACATCCACAAGATAACACTAGATTTTCATGGAAAACCCAATGAGGGAAAACCATTGTGAGAGTTAACTCACAATATAAAGGCTCACTTCCAAAAAGGATTTGCAAACTAAGGTGCACTACCATAGAGAAAGATACAAAAGACTTGCAAAATTGAAGGAAATACTACTCTAGGGGAAAGATACAAGAACCTAATGAGATTCACTATCTCGGAGTAGGATACAAAATGGATTTAGGAAATTTACAATATTTGTCAAAAATTCATGCTAGTGAGGCATTAAGGCGCATCTAATATTTCTTCTTCACACTTTTAACACTAACTCTTATGGATATTCAATACATTCCACACTCACACTTTGCGCTTATTTAGACATCCATACTCTTGCATTTATATCCATCACAATTCTTCACAACTTCAATTAGGTCAGCTAGGAAAGAATACAAACAATGATTTAACTAAGATGACCACAACAACCTACTGTAGTCTTATCCTAAGGATAGAGAGGACCAAAAACAAGTGTATTGCATCTTCCAATTTGATCTAAAATAATTCACACGTTGGTGCACATCCACCCAAGTTGGAAACAATAAAATGTATAGATGAAACATGAAGCACATAACTAGATAGCCCAAAAACATACTTGCAGTTGAATTAACTTAATGTGGTCTTAACCAAGATAGTTCATGACCAAAATCTATCATATCAAAACTTCATATGTTAGCACAAACCCTCAAAAATTTAGTATAAGCAAGAAAACAAACCCTATTGGCAAAATATCCACGAATAACCTAGAAAAACAACTCAAGACACAATGCAACACAAAGGAGCTGAACCAATAATGTGTGGATCATATGAGGATGTTCCATGAACATGCAAAAAACACCTCCAAACACTTCTTTGACACTGTCACACCACCAACAACTATCACAACCCAAACAAGAACATAATACTTCTTCCCATAAACACAAAATGTACAACCATGAGGTGTAACATTAGCGCATCAACTTGTGGAACACTTCAACACATTAAATTGGATTTGAGACACTACACAAACATTGAGATCACATTCACCAAGCCACAAGAGCAGATACATCAATGCAAATAAATGTGGAGCATTTTTCGGACCAATCTAGACAACCAACAACACTGCCAACCATATGCAATTTATATAAACCTCCTCAACAATCCAAGTGACCTGAAGATATAGGAGTGTAACATACACAAAACACAAACTTTGAATCCCAAATTGCAAGACCACAACTCCAATAGTGGAGGAATACTCCTGAACAGTCTTCACAACACATTCTTGAATCTGAAACTTTCAATAACTTGTAGAGGAAAAAAATTTCTTTCAACAACATACACTTCATCAAGAATATTAGGAGAGAGCATACACCATACTATAGACCATCAAAAACATCTCTCCATCAGCAACATCACTTATAATCCTCATCTTAATGCTACTAACCCTCGTCTTAATATATCATTATGAAATCAACTCTACTAACAACAATTATGTACTATACATCTTTGACTAACATCAAACAAGGCATGACATCCAACCATGAACTTCAACAACACATCATCATACAACAATGACAAATAATGCAACTATCTTTCCAACCATATGCAGCAATATCCTTAGGTGTTGACATCAATGACAACCAACAATCAGTGTTGACATCAATGATAACCAACAATCGGTGTTGACATCAATGAAAACCAACAATCAGTGTTGACATCAATGATAACCAACAATCGATGTTGACATCAATGACAACCACAACCAATAATATGCCCTTTTGGCATTGATGGAAAAACACATCTACTCACTCTCCCCCTTTGACATCAAGGACAAAGGGAAACCCACACCTACATAAAACAATATCATATTCCCATAATTCAAGGACAAAGGGCCAAAGATCTTCAAGTGAAATAGTAGTATTGTAACACCCCGCCTTGCATGTGACTAATACAAATTTAAACTATTCTATATTTCTCCTAAATAGATGGTTAGATATATTACGAGTGATAAATAAGGTGATTATTTGATTGTAACCTTGTAATTATTTTTACTTTATGTTATATCATCATTATTTTACTTGATGAAGGTGTATGTGCATGTGAATTATTGAATAAGATTTGAAATTATAAGATGAATTTGAAATTAGATAATTATTGTGTTGTATTATATTGGATGAGTAATTAGCTATGTAAATGATTCATGAATAAAGTTACGAGGATTCAATTTACAATTAAGGTGGTTTATTATTATGGCCTCACTATACTTAATTGTGTTGTGCAAGAAATTAAGTGAGTCGATGTGGGATTAACATTAAAGGTCGAGTAAGTATTGTGGTTGTGAGTTAGTTATTTTAAATATCTAGATAGAACCTTAAAAACTATAAAATATTTTTGAAGATTAAAATATGTGTGTAATGGTGATTTATGTGGGGTTTAGGTGTGAGATGAGTTGTGGGGATAACTAAATGTTATATCATGTGGTTTAAAGTGTTAAGTGGGGAATTAAGGCTAGACACCCTTAAGTTAAAATTTGAATTCCTCTTTTCATAAGCTTTTAAAAGGTCTTTAAAAGGTTTATTTTATTTATTTTTACTTTTTCTAATTCCCTCAGGTAAATACCTATAGGTTAGGTGTCTATTTATGGCTATATCTTAGGCCATATTCAAAATATGACTCTCATTTATCGTCCCTTTAGGAGAGTGACGAATTTGGGAGATCTTGGGGTAAGGGAAGAGTGTCTTGGCTCCCAAACTCATTTATGAGATGGGACATTAGGGATGGGTGGAAAAGTACTCGACTCCCTCTTAATGAATATGGAGAGTTTTGGGATGGAGTGGAATGCACTCCTTCCTTTCTCATCTCCCTAAATTTGCTCACACATGTGTGAGAACTTGTGAGAGATAGTGCTTGAGGATTGAATGAGAGAGTGGCAAATGTCACTCCCTCATTCAAGAAGATTCAAAATGAGTCTCTTTATATTTGGTTGAGAAAATAAAATAATGTTGTTACCCACTTCTCCTTTTGGAGAACCCTGGTGTTTATGGAGTGGAGAATGAAGGAGAAGGAAGGATGGATAAAAAAAAGGAACTCTCACATATGATGGAAGTACACAAGGAGTATGGTTGTAGAGATAAGTCCTTATTTCTCTTATTTATATCAAGTTGGTTTATTTAAATGATTTGTTGTATTATTTTTTTATTGTTTTAAAAAGGAGAGCTTAAGTAGAGAGTATGTGAATTGAGAGTTTATTTGGTAAAATGGGTAAATAGAAAATTGTGGCTAAACTATTCATTTTAATTTTTTATACCAAAATCATTAGTAGTATCTTTGTTTTTGCTTGGGGGTATGGCTAGAGCCCATGAGGATTAATGATGTCATTAAGGTATGGTGGAGAGCAAGCCTTATTCATTTGTGTGTATTTTCTTGTATTGTATGAAATATTGAAGGCTAATATTGAGTTGTAAAATGAAAGAAAAGAGCAAGGTTTATTTCATGAGCATGTAAGTTATTTGTTTTCTCAATATTATTTGAAATAGTAAAAAAATTGTATTCATTGGTATGTTACTCTTTTTGTTCCTAAAAATGATTTGTAACATTAAAAGTTAAAACCTTGTGGTAGAAGAAAAGATGGGATAGAGCAAGTGGTTGATTGTTTTGCATCCCTAAATGGGTGTTGCAAAGGATTTTCTAGTTTCCTTTGAGTTTTAAATAAAATTTTCCATAGAGATCAAAATTATATATAAAGAAAATATTAATTGAAACTTTACTTGTTTTATTAAAAAATGAGTGATAGAAATAAAAATACACCTATGTTATGGAGTGAAAATCATATATATATTCTAAAGAAATGCTCATTTTACTTGCAAGTAAATTCTTTTATTAGATTATCAAATATATATATGCATACCCTTATATAGTCAAATGTTTAGATTCTTCATGTTATATATATAAACCCTTGAAGAAGAAAATATGAATTATAATAGAAGTGCTTAATAAGCCTTATTCCTTGTATATAAAGTGAGCACTTGTATATTTTCAATCTTATAATATATATATATATATATATACAAATAAATATTTATATATTTGTGAAAAGGTAAATATAACAGAGATGGATAAATAATGTAAATAAATTGTAAATGCATTGTTTGGATGGATATGCAGCCAACAAAAGGTTATGGTTTCAGACTCACTCATTAATAACAATATTTTCATAAGTGAAAGAAAAAAATATGAATATAAACAAAAAAAATATTATTTAAAAGTAACAAATAAATAACATGAAAAGAAAACACATTCGTCAGTTAAAATGTGAACAGTGCAACAATATAGGCATGAACAAAGTGAATATTCTTATCACTTGGATTAAATTTTCCTACAACATTTAGAAATAAATAAAAATATGCAAATAGGTCATGTTGAAGGAATACAATAATCTTGTTCTCAGTTACAGTCATAATCATGTAAGCAACAAATTTACTTACCTTTAAAATAGTTTTACACAAATTGACAATTTGTATGATTTACTTGTGCATTCATAGAGCTAAAGGGAGAAACATTGATATTGACTGTCTGTCAAGAAAATAAAAATAAAATATATATATAATATAAAACTACAGAGTAACTTTATTAAATGACAGATTAGATTATATATCTCGCTGTGTTTAAATGTTTTTTTAAGATAAAAACTAGCATACATATATTAATTAATAATATATATAAATACGCTGAGAGTTATCATTATCGAGGTGCCTATTGCATTGAGAAAAAAATGGTTACATCTGCATTAACATTAATTTCAAAAGTAATATATATGATTTCATTTTAGTTTCTATCATTGTTTATTTCAATTCCCGCTACACATCAAAATTTATTGGAATTCCTCCCCAAACTTATAATGTAATGTTTTGATTAACAATAGCTTTGTAAGTATTTGATTTTAGATTTTATAAAGATTAACTAAAAATAATACCAACTTGTATATAGCAAAACTTAACATCAACATCAACCATTTCCATTTAATTAGAACACAAATACTTACAATTTGTTTAAAGAAATAGTGTTACTTAGTTAAACATTTATGCACTGGTAATAACTTTTCAACAATATTAAAAAAATAGTGGAACAATTTTACAATTCATGTATTATTATCAATTCAAAAAAAATTCATAAATCATCAATTACTATTAAAAAAACTAAGAACAATATAACGACAAAAATCACATCAACTAAAATAGACATATCCACTGAGTTTATTTGAAATGTTTGAAAACATTGTTAACAAGATATACATTCAAGCATTTGAATGTAATTAAACCTAGAGGTTTGCAATTGAATCTAATAAAGATTTTCTCTTAGATGAATAATCATTTTTTTGTTTTTATGACAGTGCACTTAATCCTCTATTCATCATTATAGGTATCTCTTTTCACTTGAAGTTTAAATATGTATTTGTTGAAAAGGACCTTTTGTATGATGTGTTTAAACTTAATAGCATCTTGTTCTTCATGCTTCAAAATATTCAATTCTTTTGTTGTAACACCCATAATTCATTTTGCTACTTCTTCAAAAGTAGTAATCCAAGTGAAAGCGGTATGGTCTTGCACTTTGCATTGAAGTATATATCTATAATCACATTCAAGGAAAATTTTATCACATCTTCCACAATACCAATTACCATTTTCATTAGTGTTTACCTTATTTTTGCATTGCCTACATCCAATTTTCAAGGGGCAAGTTGTATAACAAAAATTGTCTACCTTTATGAAATATAAGGTAGCTTTTATCACTATCCAATAAGATTTATCAGATTTACCAAGTTTGCCATCCTCTATTTGTGTGATACTTTTTAAAATTGTATCTTCTATTACATATGAGATTTACTTTGTAATAGAATGAGAATGGAGATTCTTCCCTTTTGTATCAAACCAAAATCTCAATCATTGTGAGTTTGGAAGATCTGGATTTATAAGAAGTTGGGTTGTAGTAACCGTTCCCATAGATTTTCCATCAAAATCACTTATTCATCCAACCTTTATAGCAAGAATGGGGAAAGTTCCTAAATCGCACATTTCTTGGAGTTGTTGGCCTTTCTTATTGTTAGAGTAATAAGTTATTATACTTAATTAATTATATCATACTGGTTAATTAATTAAGTCACTTATTCCTTTAGTTGCTTAAGCTAAACTTAGGCACATTAATAATTGATTAATTATTAAGTGTGCACACTAGGGTTTCATTTAAGGTTTCCTTTTTAGGGTTTCTTGATCTCCTTCATAAGGATTGATCTCTTTGTAATAATTGATTCTCAATAATGCATTTTTACTTTGAGGTTTACAAAACATCTTCTTTGGTTTTGCATGTGACAAGTGATTGTATGCAGGTGATCTTGGTTTCTAATATGTCATTTCATTGTAGGGGGGTTTTGTCCCACTGGGTTTTCCTTCTCTACCTCATTCTTGCATTTGTAAATGGGTACCTGATCAAGCCTAGTTGTCGGGACCCATATTTGCTTTCATGCACCTTCTTCTAATGTTTTAGCTTCTTCCTAAGTTCATCTTAAGGGGGGGTGTTATAGTAATAAGTTATTATACTTAATTAATTATATCATACTAGTTAATTAATTAAGTCACTTATTCCTTTAGTTGCTTAAGCTAAACTTAGGCACATTAATAATTGATTAATTATTAAGTGTGCACACTAGGGTTTCATTTAGGGTTTCCCTTTTAGGGTTTCTTGATCTCCTTCATAAGGATTGATCTCTTTGTAATAATTGATTATCAATAATGCATTTTTACTTTGAGGTTTACATAACATCTTCTTTGGTTATGCATGTCTTTTGCATGTGGCAGGTGATTGCATGTAGGTGATCTTGGTTTCTAACATGGTATCAGAGCTCTAGACCTGCAGCTGCATGTTCATGATTTGAATATATGGCCTTTTAGTGAGTTTCAAGTGCAAGGGTTTCCACGGGCATTTTTTTGCAAGATCTGGGGGTAGCCAATTTTTCGGGACACTTTGGGCTCAAACGAACATTGCCATCGCGTTCACAGCACCCCAAAACCCTAGAAATGCCTGTCAAAACATCCATTTTGGAGCAATTGGTTTCTGAGGCAAAATATTTTTGTCAGACAGGTTGTACGGCCTCACTGGCACGAATTGTGAGGCTTGAAAATAAAAAAAATATTTTAAAAATGAGTTTATTGGTTTGCGGACTGGCACCTCAAGTTTTGCAGAAACCTGCCACTGGGTGACCACCAGGCGGCCATCGGTCCATCGCCTTCGCCGGTGGCTCCCCCATCTGGCCGTTGGCTAGTCCGCCCCCGCAGGCCCCTCTGTGCTCCACCCCAGTCATATGGAGGACCGGGGGCTCTCTACCAACCCCTGAGGGCTTCCACCCATAGCCAAGGGTCCTATGGGGGACTGAGATCTCCGCGCTCGGCCCTCGGCCAACTCCAGCACCTAGCCCCTAGTCATATCAACGACTAGGGGCTCTGTCAATTTTTTTTTTGTAGGGGGGGCGAATTTTTGCGGCAACGGCCAGATGGCCGTCAAATTTACTCTCGTGAATGCATGATGTCAACATGACATCAGCAGCCATATGACCTCTTTGCGCCCTCCTAACCCTAATTTTCCCTAAAGGAGCAATTTTTTTTTTTTTGGCATAACTTGGGCATACCGTATCAAAATCGGGCAAACGAGATATCACCAGAAAGTTGGTTCCGAGCACTTTCCTGTGGTGCAGTTTATTTTACAATATTTTTCTATTTTAGTGCATTTATTACTGTTTGAAGTCAGATGTTTATTTTGTGCTTCCGAACTCATAACTTTTTGCCACGATCTCTGATTTTCGCTATCTTTGCGGCGTTGGAAAGGTATTGAGGAGCTCTATGTTGTTGTCCATGCAATGTTTTCTATATCTATCCTAGGTTTATCATTAATCCATATTTGGCCTGATGGGTGTTTTGGAGATTACTTGGATGTTTTGGCAGTTGGGAGAGTGCACCTTGCATCTTTGCACTTCATTTCAATAATCGATTGCTACTTCATAGATTTCAGGGTTGTTCCCATTTGGAGTTTTTGTGTGTTCCGTGGTATCGGGTCTACTGTTGCATCATTATGATTCTGATATGGTTTCTTGTAGATAAAAGTATCTTTCCTTGCTTGTCAGATTGCAGTTTCAGTGTTACTCTACAGTGCTTCTTTGCAACATGTCATCTCATTGTAGGGGGGTTTTGTCTCATTGGGTTTTTCTTCTCTACCTCAATCTTGCATTTGTAAATGGGTACCTGATCAGGCCTAGTTGTCGAGACCCATATTTGCTTTCATGCATCTTCTTCTAGTGTTTTAGCTTCTTCCTAAGTTCATCTTAAGGGGGGTGTTATAGTAATAAGTTATTATACTTAATTAATTATATCATACTAGTTAATTAAATAAGTCACTTATTCCTTTAGTTGCTTAAGCTAAACTTAGGCACATTAATAATTGATTAATTATTAAGTGTGCACACTAGGGTTTCATTTAGGGTTTCCCTTTTAGGGTTTCTTAATCTCCTTCATAAGGATTGATCTCTTTGTAATAATTGATTCTCAATAATGCATTTTTACTTTGAGGTTTACAAAACATCTTCTTTGGTTCTGCATGTCTTTTGCATGTGACAGGTGATTGCATGCAGGTGTCTTGGTTTCTAACACTTATTGCAGAAACCACCCCACATTATTAATTCCACAATACAATTTGACATGTCTTTCAGTTGAAGGGTTCTTTTTTGAGTTTGTGTGGCATTCTTTTTTAATATTGTGTTTGGTGTGTTAATGGAAAAAACAACACCAATGATATCAACCATAATATAAAGAAATGTCACATAAAAAATATAAATAATGTTGGCTAGAGATAAAAGCATGAAAATGCCTTGTAATCATGAACATGAAAAGCTTGAGTGTGCAGTTTTGCAGTTTGGCCATGCTTCACATGATTGTTGCAACAAACTCCCCCTAGTTGAGACTCCAACAAAATTTCATTTCATTTAACATGCACTCAAGGTGCCACCATCAGATAGGGAAAGGTAGTCTTAATCACAAATATTTCTCTACACATGAATTTAATGCCAAGAAAGAGCAAATCTGCAATGACAAGATTACTTACGTGGACATATTATAGGTCAAAGGAATAAGGGTGCCAACACTGCTGCCGAGTGGAAGATAAGGAACGACATAGATCCCCCCACTTTGATGATGAAACGGTGGATACATCTGAAATGGAATTGGCAACTCTAGCTTTCCCTTTCATTGCACATCTCCATTATCAGTATTGTCTTTGTAACCGCCACCTACCAAAATGGCAGTTACGAAGACAATATTGATAATGGAGATGTCAAAGGTTGGCTCCTTTCTTATTTATTTATGACATTAACAATTCTGAAGATAGGATTCCACTGGCTACAAGGGATACTCCATCACCTCAAGAAAAAGACAGCTAGTGAAAATTTTGGTAACCAAATGAAAAGAAATTTTATTTGTATTATACTTTCAAAATAAATCGACTTGATGCTTGACAATGTGGCTGGAGTGTTTACTATCCAACATTTATAAAAAACACAAGATAAGTCAAATAATAAACATTCCTTTCCTTTCTCAAGGAGATTGTCTAACCTACATTAAGGGAAGCTACACACTACACTCTATGTGCTCAGCATGGACAACACATAGTGACTGAGCTATGAATACGGTGCAGATTTGTACACAACAACCACATATGTGAGTGATTAGTCATTAGTAATTTATGCTTTTGTGAGGTGCAACCTTGAAAACTTAAGATTTCAATAAGAAAAATTGTTTGTATTTTTTAACAAGGAGACTTAATTAAGCTACAAACATTATCGTAAGATACCATGTTCAGAAAGGAAGATCAATGACATTAGGTGTTTCGCTACTTCAAATTATTACCAATTGGTGATTCCACAATGCTGGTTTACAATTTTTGGGAGATTCTGATTTTTGCTAGAATCGCTTATTTTTAGAAAATATAATGATTTGAGCCTTAAAAATTTCCAGTTGAAGGATTCTAATTGAAGAGGGTTTGATCAAACCACCTTGGATCAAACCCCCTTGGAGAGAACCACGCTAGTTTTAAACCATACCTATAACGGAGTCTCCTTTACACCTATCAAAATGCTGGTAAAAAACCACTTTTGATTTACCTTTTGGGGGATCAAATGAATTCATTTAATTTTTTATTTTTTTAATTATGTAGTCCTTATTATAAGCTTCCCAAAAAGTATAATTTTAAATAAATTTAATTTAATTATTATATTTATTTTTTATTTCTTGTGAATGTAGGTTTTTCACCAAAAAATCAAGCTCTTTATTCTCCACGTGGAAAAATAGCAAATTATCAAAAACAAATTTTAAAAAATATCAATGCACTAGATATTGAAATCCTTGATCCAACAAAAAAAAATAAAAAATTTTGATGCATACAAAATTTTTTATGTTGTATACAATTCGCCTATGTCTAAATTGTAATTGGTTTGACTTTGAAACTTGATTAAGGAAAAAATATTCAATAAAACACTATGAAACTAAATGAAAGCGCTAGATATCATAGTTACAAACCTAAATTCAGAAAAAATAGAATTTTATCCTTCATGGGAAAAAAAATTATGTTGTATACGGTGAGCATCACTCCTTAAAAATGGTGTTACTGAAAAAAAACTAGTTTTTGGAGATGGAAAAAGAAGTACAATTTGATTCCAAAAAAAATAATTTTTTTTAAAAAAATTTACAAACAAAATTTTACAAATCACTAATTTGCATCATCTTAAAATTCCTCACGGTTTAGCTGCTATAGGTGCCCGAAAGTGAGGATTTAGTTAGAAAAAATCAGTTCAGTGTCCAATTTAACCAAAAATTGTAAACTAGTATTGTGGGATCACCCCAATACAAAATAAAACTTCTTCCCCCTGAACAGAGATAAATTTATTAGTGAGTACAACTCCAAAATGGAAAGATTCAGAAAACAAAATAAGTTCCAAGACTTCATTTCTCCTTGCAAGATTCAGTTAAGAAAGACTGTCTGGAAATATTTGAACTGAGTAGCTTAAGGAGTCTAAGGGACCGTTAAATACCGCATGGATAGGAATAATTATTCTCAGAACCAAAGACCATTAAGCTCAAGTCGCATACAAGTTTTTCATATCTAAGATAGTATCCAATAGCTTACCACAACAACACTGTTTATTTTTCTTGCTTTTAGTGATTCATAGGAAAGACATCTTAAGTAAAAATCCTCCATTCTTTCGTCCTAGCCAAGAATCGTCTACAAAGCTTGGTGGGTTCCTCATGGCAGGTACGCATGAAGATGAGTGGAAGAGAAGAGATAGAGAATAAGTTGGATGAATAAAGAAGGGAGAATAAGATAAGAATAGTAGCTCTTTCAGAGCTTCCACCGCATATAAACAGAGTAGAAAACTTCCACATTTTCACCAAGGATTGTACACTCTTAAAGCAACAACATAGAGCATTATATTCATCTCCTGTTGGATATTTAAACTAATTAAGAACTGAAAGTGGTTACCTAAAAACACTTATTTTTCAATGTCGATAGCTGGTTCAAGCTCAAAGGAATGTCACTCTTTAGCTAAGGGTAATCTTCGTTTGTAAACTCTCAACTCTTCAATCATGTGTTAGCCTAAGATATTCCTATCTCTGAGTTTTTGTGTCTCCCTTTAAAGATTCTTGACTATCTAAAAATGGTGAGTATGTTCTTTGCTAAATTTCCAACATCTAACCGACCAACCTCTCTTTAGACTCGAGTTTTACATTTTATAGCTTCTCGTGATTTTCTCGTAAGAGAACTGATTCAAGAATCAGTTATTCACCTATCTCATGGTGCCTCTTCACTCCACCAAGATTTCCCAATTTCCCTTATCAAATTTGATGGTGCTAGTGGTAGCTAAGCCGTTGTGGCCAATTCGTTTTCAACATTCACCATGCTCCTAGGTTAAAATTAGAGTCCATCAAAACAAATACTGAGAGAAATTCGGGTTTACCAACATAAAATAGTTTAAGAAGATTAAATTCTGAATACTTATCCACTCAAGGTGAATATCGTTGATGGTGAAGCTTCAGGCCAGGTCTACATCGAGATAAAATTATAGTTATGGAGCTCCCAATTATGATGTAGATGATAACAAGGAAGTGGAGCTTTCTAAACTTTCGACATCAAGAAAATAGATTGATTAAAATAGCATTCCTTCCCTGCAACCACTCTCTCCAGTGACGAGAAGGGTGCACAATAAACACGTAAACATTAATTTTGTCCAAGTTTATACTATTAGAAAGTTATTTATATTATTAAGAAAGCCCGATTAAGATAATTAAATCATATCAGTCATAGTAGTCTATAAAATAGAAGAAACAAAATTAATCAAGAAAACAAGAAAAGATTATGATTCTGCCAATGATCAAATGCCACTTACATATTTATGATATTTGTGATATTTGTGATATGAGGTTAATAAAAAAGGGTCATTAATCAATCTTTGTAATAATAAATTGTCACCCAACCTGTTACGTGAATATCAACCGATGAAAGTGGAAAGCACTTCACCAAGTTCAATGCAAGATTACGTTATTTCTTCCACGTAAGCCAACTGTTTAAAAGTCTTGATTGGTGGTGAACACGTGTTTAGGTTATTATTAATTACGGTATGAAGCTAAATTAATTAAAAGAGAGTATAGAAGTATTTTAACATGTAGGGTTAATGGATAGTTTATAATTTATTTAAATTTGGTGGTATTTTTTCAATTAAAATTTTCAGTTAAGTTTTTTTAAATAGTTTAGTTAATTATTTTGGGTTTGATTTTGAAACAAATCTTTTAATTTAATAATATTATGAAAAATTTAATAATGTAGGTGGCATAAATTTATTCTTACAATTATATTATATAATATTTTATTTATATTCTATTATATTAAATTATATCTCAATATCTCTTATTTATTATATTTATATAATAATATAAAACTATATTATATAATATTTTATTTATATTATATAATATTTTATTAAAAAATCAAATCATTATGTAATATAACTACAAGGAAAAATGATAATTATTTAAACATAAAATGAACTTAACCTTCATAGAAGACATCAAATTAAATTTGGTGATTTTTTATTGAAGAGAATTGTTGTTTTCATTGTATAAACAATAGCATATATATCTTAAATTTAATCTGGGTCTAGGAAAATTCATCGCCCACAATTCACGACCATGGAAAATTTCACTGCAGCATTTCACGGCCATGGAAAATTCACTGACCGAAAATTCACCACATGGAAAATTAACTGCATTGATATTTTTTAATATATATTTTAAAAAAAATGATTTTATTAAAAATATTAAATTGTTGACGATGAATTTTGCTTCCATGAATTGACAATATTATTTTATTATATTATTAGATAACTAATAATATTTTAGTACATTTAATATAATATAAAACTAAATAATATTATTTTATTATAATAATGTTGAGGTTTATATTTAGGTTTACTGTCATCTAAAACTATATTTTAATCTAATATAGGGTTAGGGTTTGCATTTCCATTTTCTAAAATGAAACTAAATTCAAACTTTTAAATGATAATATATATACACATAGCAAATTGATATAGTAAAGATAGAAACATGATATAAAAACAACGAGAGATATCCTTACTTTTATATGAAATAGTAAATTTAAAATATAATTATATTTTAGTTATCATATTTTAAATGGACTTTTTAATGATATTGAACTGATATAGATTTTAATGTTAGCCTTTATGTTATATGGAGAAGTTTTGAAATATGATATTTGAAATGAAAGAAAATTTGATAATCATTATTTCTATCTTTAACCTCCATTTAAGCATGATTATCTTTAAACTTATATCTTACTTATGTGAAATAATTTAATGCACTTATACTTTATCCGTATATATTTAAATTTTAGATTACAATATATATTAAATTAGAATATATATAAAATGTTAGATTAGCATATATATATTATTTTATAAATTAATATATATATGCTAGTAGCAATCACAGGGTGACATAGAAGACAAAATTAAATATATATGCTCTTATGAAGATCATCTCCTGGAATATGCGAGGGTTAAATCACCCTTATAAGCATGATCTTCTTGCTAACCTAGTAAGAGATCATCGACCTGATATTGTCTTAATTCAAGAAACTAAAATGGGTATGGATAAATTATCTAAACTTAAGCATAAGCTTTTTAAGGATTGTGGTATGCATTGCTCTGAAGCGGTCGGTACCTCAGGAGGGATTGCTACTTTTTGGAATCTTAATTTGGTTCAAGGGATTGAGGTGTTCCAGGACTATAACCATGTAGCCATTTTGTTTATTAATATGCGGGATAAGCTCTCTTGCACCCTTTCGAATATCTATGCCCCAATAGTAAGAGTGCCAAAAAAAAGTTTTGGGAAAATCTTGGCTCCTTCAAATTGTCGCATCCTATTGTTAATTGATTGGTTATGGGGGATTTCAACACGCCCCTACATGATGTTGATAAGTTGGGAGGTTTTCAGATTGAGGATGATAGTAGATATGATCTCATAAACCTCATCAATGGCAATGCTCTCCTTGACTTGGATCTTAAAGGGGCCTCTTTCACTTGGTCTAATCGGTGAGTGGGTGATGCTCTTATTCAGGTTAAGCTTGATTGTGACCTTATCACCCCTGATTGGCTTGTTTCTTACTCCTGCTCGCTCTCAACCTTGACCAAGCTGGGGCCGGATCACTTTCCTTTGTCTTTATTAGTGGATCTGCTGGGTAGGAAAAAAAATCTGTTTAGATTTGAGAAGATGTGGACCTGTCATCCTAATCTCAAAATTTTGGTCCAAGATTGGTGGAGCATTCAGGTGGATGGGTGAGCTATGTTAGAGTGGCCAAGAAGCTTGCCAATGTGAAGAAAAATGTTAGGAAGTGGAATAGATCTTCTTTTGGTCACATTTTTTTTGGAAAAAGAGGAGGTTAACTGGAGATTTTCATTGTGCAACAATCTATCCAAGTGTTTGGGTATGATCAAGCTTTGGCTTTGAAGGAGAATGTCCTCCTTTCCAGATTGCATAATATTGTTGCTAAGGAAGAGGAATTTTGGAAGCAAAGATGTTGAATTATGTGGTTAAAAAGTGGGGACAGAAACACAAGATTTTTTCACCTCTCTGCTTTGAAACATAGGGCTTCTAATCATATTAATGCTATTAATTACAATAATCAAGTGTTGGAGAAGGATGTTGATTTGCAGCAAGCAAAGTCTTCTTACTTTTATAACCTCTTATCTGTGGAAGGGGAGTTGGATCTAGATTATCAGGAGGATCTTCTTAGGGATATCCCTCATGTTACCTCTAAAGATATTAATAGGCAACTATTGTGTATTCCTTCGATGGAGGAGATTAGAAGTGTTGTTTTCTCTTTTGAAGGTAATAAGGTGTCGGGGCCTGATGGTTTTCCGATGTTATTTTTTTAATATTTTTTGGATATTATTGCCAAGGATGTTGTGGAATCTACTAAGGAATTTTTTGGTAGTGGGAATATTTTAAAGGAATTAAATTCCTCTTTTATTTTTCTTATGCCTAAGAAATTGGGTGCTGCCTCCTTTGATAAATTTTTCCATATTAGTCTGTGCAATTTGATTTACAAGATCTTCTCCAAGGTGTTGGTAATTAGATTGCAAAAGGTTCTTCCTCTGATCATTTATCCTCAGCAAAATGGATTTGTGTCTGGAAGGAAAATTCTAGATTTTATCCTAATTGTTCATGAGAATATTCACTCTTTAACTATTTTTAAGCATGTTGGTTTTATCTTGAAGCTTGATTTTTTTAAAAGCCTATGATAGAGTTGATTGGGGTTTTCTATCAAATATTATATAAGCTTATGGTTTTGGAGAGAAAATGGTGGTTCTTGTTCTGCAGCTTATTTCCACCTCGAGGTTCTCTATTCTTGTCAATGAATCTCCCTCTCCTCTCTTTGATTGCTCGAGGGGGTTGAGACAAGGAGATCCTATATCTCCTTTTCTTTTTATTATGATGGTGGAATCTCTGAGTCACCTTATCTAGAGATTTATTAACTCTGGTTTGATGTCTGGGTTGTCTCCTTCATCTAGTAATATTATTTGTTCCCATCGACAGGTTGTTGATGATTCTCTCATGCTCATGGAGTCATCTATTAAGGAAGCCAAAGCTATTAAACTTATCTTGCAAAGATATTAGGTTCCTTCGGGGTAGAAGATTATCTTACCCAAGAGTGTTATTTTCTTCTTTAACACTCTTGACCACATGTAGGTTAAAATTGCTAGAATCTTGCAGTGCCAGATTGGCGAGCTTCCTGTGTTGTATCTAGGTCTTCCCATGTGATCTAATGTGGCCCCTGAGTCTTTTTGGCATGGATTGATTGATAATTTCAACTCCAAACGAGCTGGATGGAAGGGTGTGTTGTTAAGTCAAGCTATGAAATTGTAGTTTGATGTTTGGGTTGTCTCCTTTATCTAGTAATATTATTTGTTCCCATCGACAGTTTATTGATGATTCTCTCATGCTCATGGAGTCATCTATTAAGGAAGCCAAAGCTATTAAACTTATCTTTCAGAGATATGAGGTTGCTTCGGGGTAGAAGATCATCTTACCCAAGAGTGTTATTTTCTTCTTTAACACTCCTGACCACAGGTAGATTAAAATTGCTAGAATCTTGCAGTGCCAGATTGGTGAGCTTCCTGCGTTGTATCTAGGTCTTCCCATGTGATCTAATGTGGCCCCTGAGTCCTTTTGGCATGGATTGATTGATAATTTCAACTCCAAACTAGCTGGATGGAAGGGTGTGTTGTTAAGTCAAGCTGGGAAATTGTAGCTGATCAAGTCTACTTTCCAAAATCTTCCAATTTATGCTCTCAACCTATTTTATATGCCAAGGAAATTGTGGATAAGCTGGAGGGAATTTAGAAAAAAAATCCTCTAGTCTGGGGTTGAGGAAAAAAAATTAATTCATTTGGTCACCTAGGATGATGTCTACAAGCCCAAAAAGGTGGGAGGTCTTGGAATTCATAAAATCAAATAATTTAATCTAGCCCTTCTTGGTAAACAACTATGGAACCTTATTTTTGCTAAGAGTGAATGGGCTAAAATTGCTCTGAGTAAATATCTTTGTGGGGTTGATCATATAAGGGATATGTTGTCTTCTGAATTTTCCCCTCCATCTGGTTTTGCTCTCTAGAACTGTATGATTAAGGTTCATAACATTGTTTCTAAAGGTCTCTTTTGGCAGCTGGGAAACGACAAGAAAATTGTGTTTTGGGAAGATTGTTGGTTTGGCAACAGGCCTCTCAAAGATGAGTCTTGGGCCCTTCCTTTCATGGATATTTGTGTGCTAAGGTTTGGCAGATTTGCTGCTGATTATATGGATGGGGCTCGTTGGAAAAGGTTACATGAGGTAGAACCAGGTTTGGGGGATCTCTTTAATGCCTTTTCCTCGATTCATATTCCTTATTATGCTCTTGCTGATAAGATTGTGTGGAGTCCCTCTTCCAATGGTAAATTTTCTATTTCTTCGACCTTTCATCTTCAAGTTTCTTTTATTGGTCCTGCTCCTTTCTGGTTGTCCCTATGGTCCTCTAAACTGATTTGCAAGGTTAACATTTTTTCTTGTTTTTTTGCCAAAATGAGGTCTTAACTACTGATAATTTGGTCAAGAGAGGTTTTGTGATGCCTAACATATGCTTTGTTTGTGAAGAAGATGTTGATAATTCCTTTCACCTATTGATTGGTTGTAGATTTGTTAGAGAAGTGTGGGCCCATGTTCTCTCTCATTGGAATCTTAGCTGGGTGTTCCCTTCTTCAATCAGGGAAGTGTGGTCTCAATGGGTGGGACCTTCTTCCAATCCTTCTCTACTTTTTCTTTGGTCTCTTTCTCTAACCCATATTGCTTGGGGTATTTGGTTGGAACATAATAACAGGATTTTCAAGAGTTCAGATCTTTTTGCTATCTTTGTGGCCTTTAAAATTTGTGCTACTATCAAAGATATTTTTTTCTCTAGGGTTTCCTTCCAGAATGGCCTGAGGATAATGCTAATACCAAATGATATTTCTATTGCACAATATTGGAAGTTTCCCTCTGATATCTCCTTTCCTCTCACTAAAGGGAAAGCCTCTAGAGATGATGTTGTTTGGAAAGCTCCCTCAGATGGATGGGTGAAATTTAATTTCGATGGTACCATTAACGGTAACCCAGGACCTATTGGTTGTGGGGGAGTGATAAGAAGTTCAAATGGTAGGTTCGTTTTTGTTATGGTGCTCCCTTTGGGAACCAAGACAAACCACCTCACAAAAGCGGTTGCAGGATATCATGGCTTGAAGATGGCTCAATCTAAAGGTTATAATAAGGTTTGGCTTGGGGGAGACTCTCTTAATATTATTAACAATCTAAAGAAGTCTTATGTCCCTTCATGGAGTGTTGAATCCATTATCATGGATGTTATTGAAATCCTAAACTCCTTCAATGAATGTTATATCTCTCATATTCTTAAGGAAGGGAATGGATTAGCTGATTTTTTTGCTAACCTTGGCGTTAGAGGTTCTAGGGAATGGTATGTGGACGACCCCCTCCCTATTGAGGCTATTTCTTGTTTAAATCATGATTATCAAAATTTCTAACTCAAATGGTGGCCTCATTATGTTATGTGCTCGCATCACTATAATCACATGACATTTAATTATTTGGAGTGATGGTGAGTTTGATCTTGATCGGGTTGATGGTACCTTGTGTGTTCTTCATATGGGGCAGAATCCTATGATCATTATTTCTCTCTACCATAATGTTGTTGCCACATGGATTGTGGGTATTTTTTGGCTTTCCTTCTTGAGGTTTCACTTAATCACTTGTAAAGTTCTCAATCTTCTAAGTTATGCCAATTCGAGGGCCATGGGAGGTGATAGAAATAGAGTAGAACCTTTCTCTTGTGATTTTGCTAAGAAAAAGGAGGAGGTGTGGTGTATATTTTAGAAAGGTGGGATTACTCCATATTTAAAGAGGTTGCATGGAAATAACCCACATGCCATGACCTTGTTTGTCAAAGGTTGGAATAACAGCGTTTTGAAATTTGGTGGCACAAAATTTGATGTGAATGAGGATTTCATTGCAAAGATCACCAGTCTCTCTATGGAAGGTGAGAAGGTTTATAGAGATAAGAAATAATCTAAGGCAACCATGCAAATTTTATTCAAAGGGAATGAAGAACAAGAGCTAAAGTAGGACAAGAGTGGTGGGTACTAGCGTAGTTCGATCAAAGAACTTTGGGGGGATGTTGTTGAGGAATTAATGAGGTACATTAATCTTGAAGGTTGGTTTTCTATGGTTAATGCTTATCATTTTGTTCTCTTGAATCATTTTCACCATAAGAAGAAAATTTCCTTTCCATTTTACCTCCTGGCTTCTCTAGAGTATGGTCTGAAGGATCATAAAAGTAACCCTAAGAATCTGATGTTGCGTGTTGGACTTATTCTTCTAACCTCGAATTTGGCTAAAGATTTTGAGGTCTTTAAGCTTCCTGCTATCACTCCTAAGGGTAAGCAACATAAGCCGACTGTGGAATATAAAAAAAATCGGAAGAGGAGTCGGTGAGTATTAAAGGGAAAAGGAAGAAAAAATTCCTAGAGGAGGAGTTTGATACGAAGGAGGATGAGGATTATGTCTCAAATTCTTAGGCCTCCATGGAAGTGATCTCACAACCTCCTGCTATAGGAAAGCTTGGTAAAGGGGATTCGGTTCATAACCAGAAGGATTATGAGACCTGCAGTGAAGAAGAGGCTGCTAAAAAAAATCGAGTAGAACTAAGCTTGTCGCTCCCTCTACTATCTTGAAGGATAGGTTTGAAATTATTGAAGATGTGTCTTCACCATCCCCTATTGGGGACCAAGAGAAATAAGGGTCTGAAGGAGGGCAGCAATAATAAATTGTCTTTTAGATCTACTAGTCAGGTGATGGAGATGCAAGCTGCTTCTCCCATGAAGTTGGATGGTGGGTAGGGTGCTATGGATTTTTCAGGTGTGGACTTGGAGATGTGGAATAGAAGGAGTTTTGTAGCTGAGGACATTGTGAACTCTATTTGAAAGATCCAAATATCGGTGGCTGGAGGTAAAGGTAAGGAAATTTGTGCTAGCTAGGATAAGGCTAGTTCTTCCCAAAAGGGTGATTTTGAGGGTAAGGATGTTTGTAACTTTGAGTGTGAGGATGTGCCCAATATTTTGGGGATGGCTAGGGAGGGATCCATTTCTCTATTTAAATTTTTTAAATAGGTTTTTCATGATCTCAATATGACTAATGTTAGGGTAAGGGGTGCAGTGAGTAAAGTGGGTGAATCTTCAGTTTAGAATCAAGTTGATGAGCTCTTTGATTCCTTGAAGATTTTTGTTGAGGAAACTTTGAAGATGAAGCAGATGCTTGAACAATGTATTCTAACCCTTGAAGATCAAATGGAAAGGATTAGTGTGAAATTGGAGAAGGTAGGGGATGGGACTAAATCTGTTGTGAAGTTTGAATCCAAGGGCATTTTGTCTCCTATTGGAATGGCCAATAAATTTATAGAGGTTGCTCCTGGT
>CM021103.1:453296614-453369985 GCA_007115665.2 Sequoiadendron giganteum | reverse complement strand
GCCCTAACCCTAACCTTAACCCTAACCCTTATTGAACCATAACTCTAGAATTAAACTGTAGCCCTAATTGAACTCTAACCCTAATTAAACTCTAGCCTTGATTAAACCCCAACCCTAACCTAAACCTTATTTGTTCCTAACCCTAGTTGAGTCCTAACCCTAACCCCAACCCTAATCATAACTTTTACCCGACCAACCTATATTGTGTAACCCTAATGTGAAGCCTAACCCTAACCCTAACATAATCTTAACCCTAATTGAACTCTAACATAACCTTAACCTTGATTGAACCCTAACCCTAACCATAATTGAAGCCTAACACTAACTATAACCCTAATTAAAATAACTATAGTAAAACCCTAACCATAACCCTAAGTGAACACTAACCCTAATCAAAACTTAACCCTAATTAAACCCTAACCCTCACCTTAACCCTAACCCTAATTAAACTCTAGCCCTAATTGAACCCCAACGATAACCCAAACTCTATTTGTTCCTAACCCTACTTGAGTCCTAACCCTAACCCCAATCCTAACCATAACTTTTACCCTGAGCTATATCGTATAACCCTAATGTTATCCCTAACCCTAATTGAAACTTAACTTAACCCTAACCATAATTAAACTCTAATCAAGAACCCTAACCCTATCTCTAATTGAACACTAACCTTAATTAAACTCTAGCCTTGATTGAACCCCAACTCTAACCTAAACCCTCTTTGTTCCTAACCCTCATTTTAACCCTAACCCTAATTGAACCATAACCCTCACCTTAACCCTAACCCTAAACCTACTTGAGTCCTAACCCTAACCCCAATCCTAACCACAACCTTTACCCTGAGCTATATCATATAACCCTAATGTTAACCCTAACCCTAACATAACCCTATCCCTAATTGAACCCTAACATTAATTAAACTCTATAGTTGAACCCTAACCATAACCCTAATTAAAATAACTATAGTTGAACCCTAATGATAAACTTAAGTGAACACTAACCCTAATCAAACCTTAACCCCAATTAAACCCTAACCCTAATTGAACCCTAACCCTAATTGAACTATAGCCCTAATTGAACTCTAGACCTAATTGAACTCTTACCCTACTTAACCTCTAGCCTTGATTGAACCCCAACCCTAACCTAACCCTATTTTTTCCTAACCCTAGTTGAGTCCTAACCCCAACCCCAACCCTAATCATAACCTTTATCCCAACTTATATTGTGTAACCCTAACCTAAACCCTATTTTTCCTAACCCTGGTTGAGTCCTAACCCTAACCCCAACCCTAATCATAACCTTTATCCCAACTTTTATTGTGTAACCCTAATGTGAAGCCTAACCCTAACCATAATTAAACTCTAATCAAGAACCCTAACCCTAACATAACCTTGACCCTAATTGAACCCTAACCCTAACCATAATTGAAGCCTAACACTAACTATAACCCTAATTAAAATAACTATAGTTGAACCCTAACCATAACCCTAAGTGAACATAACCCTAATCAAACCTTAACCCCAACCCTAATTAAACTCTAGCCCTAATTGAACCCTAATGCTAACCCAAACTCTATTTGTTCCTAACCCTACTTGAGTCCTAAACCTAACCCAAATCCTAACCGTAACTTTTACCCTGAGCTATATCATATAACTCTAATGTTAACCCTAACCCTAATTGAACCCTAACCTTAATTAAACTCTAGCCTTGATTGAACCCCAACTCTAACCTAAACCCTCTTTGTTCCTAACCCTTATTTTAACCTTGACCCTAATTGAACCATAACCCTCACCTTATCCCTAACCCTAATTGAACCATAATCCTTTTTAAACTCTAGTTGTAATTGAACCCAAACTCTATTTTTTCCTAACCCTAGTTGAATCCTAACCCTAACCCCAATCCTAACCATAACCTTTACCCCAAGATATATCGTATAACCCTAATTTTAACCCTAACCCTAACCATAATTAAACTCTAATCAAGAACCCTAATCCTAACATAACCCTATCCCTAATTGAATCCTAACCTTGATTAAACTCTATAGTTGAACCCTAACCATAATCCTAATTAAAATAACAATAGTTAAACCCTAACCATAACCTTAAGTGAACACTAACCCTAATCAAACCTTAACCCTAATTAAATCCTAACCCTCACCTTAACCCTAATTAAACTCTAGCCCTAATTGAACCCCAACCCTAACCCAAAATTTATTTATTCCTAGCCCTAGTTGAATCCTAATGTTAACCCTAATGTGAACACTAACCTTAAGTGAGCACTAAACCTAATCAAACCTTAATCCTAATTAAAAGTTAACCCTCACCTTAACCCTAACCCTAATTGAACCATAACCCTAGTTAAACTCTATCCCTAATTGAATTCCAATCTTAACCCAAACTTCATTTGTTCCTAACCCTAGTTGAGTCCTAATGTGAACCCTAACTCTTATTGAAACTTAACTTAACCCTAATTATAATTAAACTCTAATCAAGAACCCTAACCTTATCATAACCATATCCCTAATTGAACCCTAACTTTAATTAAACTCTAGCCCTGATTAAATCCCAACTCTAACCCAAAATCTATTTGTTCCTAACCCTAACCCCAATCCTAACCATAACTTTTACCCCAAACTATATTGTACAACCCTAATGTTAACCCTAACCCTAATTGAAACTTAATTTAACCCTAACCATAATTAAATTCTAATCAAGAACCCTAACCCTGTCCCTAATTGAACCCTGACCTTAATTAAACTCTAGCCTTGATTGAACCCCAACTCTAACCCAAACTCTATTTGTTCCAAACCCTCACCTTAACCCTAACCTTAATTGAACCATAATCCTTATTAAACTCTACCCCTAATTGAACCCCAATACTAACCCAAACTCTATTTGTTTCTAACCCTAGATGAGTCTTAACCCTAACCCAATGCTTACCATAACTTTTACCCCAAGCTATATCGTATAATCCTAATTTTAGCCTTAACCCTAATTGAAACTTAACTTAACTCTAACCCTATCCCTAATTGAACCCTAACCTTAATTAAACTCTAGCCCTGATTGAACCCCAACTCTAACCAAAACCCTATTTGTTCCTAACCCTAACAATAACCTTTACCCCAAGCTATATCATATAACCCTAATTGAACCCTAACCTAACCCTAACTACAATTAAATCCTAATCAAGAACCCTAACCCTAACATAACCTTAACCCTTATTGAACCCTTTTTAACCTTAATCCAAATTGATCCCTAACCCTAAACTTATTCTTAATTTAATCTCAATCCTAATTCATCCCTAACCCTAATCCTAACCCTATCTTTTATTGAACATTAACCCCTAATTGTAACCCTAATCTAAATCCAATCACCCTAACCCTAACTCCAAACTCTATCTTAGAATTCTAATTGAACCATAACCCTAATTTTATGAAAAAAATTAGTGTGCACTAATTTGTTAAATATAAGTATGGTAGTTTTAATATATTAATTTGAAAACTTATTTTTGTGTAATAATAAATTTATTATATTTTCCTTGTATTTAATCTTATAATTGTAAATGTATTTTAGATGTGCACTTTTTATAGGAAGATTTTATATTAGATTGTATATCTAAGTTGTATTTTTGTAAACTAATTTCTTCAATAAAGTCTTAAATCTAAAATATGTCTCTAGATATATACATTTTTCTAAAAATAGAATATGGATGATTTTTTATTTTTGCAATGCTTTCAATTTTTTTAAAAATATTGACTTTTATTGTGTAATAGTAAATTTAAGATATTTCTTTTGTATTTAGGTTTCTATTTTTAATTTTAAATACATTAATTTTAGAATTTTTAAAAAGAAGTTTCTAAAATTTTAAAACTTAAGTATGAAAGAACTTTTCCCAAAAAGAAGTTTCTAAAATTTAGAAACTTATTTTTATGTCTAATGGATATCTCTTTTAAGTATGAACGAACTTTTGTCAAAAAGAAGTTTCTAAATTTTAGAGACTTATTTTTATGTCTAATGGATATCTCGTTTTAAAAGATCTTGGATATTTTATTTTTTAAGTCTATTAATTTAGAAACTTACTTTTATATGAAATAGTGAAATTTAGAAACCTATTTTTATGTCTAATGGATATCTCTTTTAGAAATATCTTAGATATTTTATTTTTTAAGTATATTAATTTAGAAACTTACTTTTATATGAAATAGTGAAACCGAACAAATTTTTTTTTTAAGACATTTGATTACATCACAAGTACAAATTAAACATCAACACACACGTTCTTAGGGTTCCGTGACAACATTATGTAAACATACACAAGTAAGAACATCTCATCATTAAACCATAGTCATAAAACATAAGGATATATCATATCAATAGTGAATGATCCAATTACATAATCATAATGTAGCCAAGTTACATATTTAAGTACATCAAGTGAGATTATAAAAAATCTTGTTACATCATAATAATATTACAATAAGGTCTCACATAATCATCAAGAATGTTTATAATAAAGATGAAGATCATAACACATCTTTCAACCTTGTTCATGAGCACACTCAGCATCCAACACCACGAACAATAAAAAAATCAAGAACCTGTCATAAGAACAATATCATCACATACTACATCACCTGCAAGGGGACCCAATGGAGGATAGAGCACGTTCCTCCCAACCATGTGGTACTCGTAAGTCCACCCCCCGTGCTAGGAGATAATATCAGGTCCACAAAGATAAACAAACATGAAGACAAAACATAACATCACATGGCTTGATGTACACATTATGACATAATGATATCTAAACCACATAATAACAAACTAAGCTCCCAGAGGCAACAACATAACACACATTAACTCTACACGAGAGACCACATAATATGTATTAGGAAAAGAGTGTCATCACATAGTTTACTATAGGTTATCCTAGTGAATCTTCTTAGACTATTGGCCCTCATACCGAGTTACCTTGGAAATCTCTACCGATTCCTGGCCCCTAAAAAAACTCATGTAAAATTGAACTACCTTTCAAAAAGACAAAGTAGATGATCATGCCATTCCAAGCCATCTCATCCTACCCTTAATCTATACAAGCACTAAGGTATTAGGCGAGGCAATCAAATTATTTCAATTAATTAATGAACACTACCCAACCCCTAGTACAATGAATTAGGTTATCATTGAATTAAAAAAAACTTCCGATAGGTTACCCTGGTTATCTCTTAGGGTTTCGGTCTCTATCGTAAGCCACTCTCCCTAATTACATAACTCATAATCAATTACAAGGATAACCATCATGCACATTACACAAATCCATGAATGAACACATCTCAATCATGACACAAACCATTTAACATTCAAGATACCACCAAGGTTACATTAATCCGTACATGGATAAATCCCAAATCAAGTCATTGCAATTGAACAAAAATATACAAGCATTAAACGCTTTACAATACAAGTTACTTTCCCCAGCCTCTGGAAAATTTTAAACTCAATAACATAGAAGTACACTATTGAAACATTAAAAATTATATTATAAATACAATCATTTTATTACAAGAAACACCAAAGCTTTATTGATATCTTCAACTATACACCAACATATATGGATATTTGTATATATATATATATATATTTATATATCAAATTGAGTAGATATTATAATTTTGTTCTATTTATATATATATATATATATATATATATATATATATATTGAACAATTTACAATAAAATCATAGTTAAAACAATACAAAATTTGAATGTATATAGATATCGTATTATATATATATTATAATAAAAGTATATTCATATAAAAATATTAAGCAAGAAAAGAACTATTGTACATTTCGAGAATAGATTGACATATAAAACCGTCTTGGTATTTGTAGAACCATAGACCTACGAATCTATATATATATATCAACATTTTCATACCAAAACTGACCGATGCTGATAATAGATGCACTGATTAGCAAGCACAATGAATGGTCAGAGGAAATTGATATTGAATGATTGTCGTTAACATGCAGTTTACTAAGTTGGTTTGCATGGGAGGTATGTATAGGATCATCATGGAAAAAACAGGCCCTTAAGTGGCAAAAAAATCAGAAAAATCAAAGTTAGGCAACTTGACATAAAAAATTGAATAAGTTATCTATATTATTTTAAAAATATGTAAGAATAGAATTTCTAGAAAATTGAATGTAGTTTCTAAACTACTAGGTTTATTTACAAAAAAATAAAATCTATTTGATGAAAATTTGAAATTTCAATACAGTAGTACTTAAATTTCAGGGAAAAAATAAGAAGTAGGTGTCTGTCTAACCACCCTAACCACATTAAAATGATAAAAAAAATTATAAGATTTTAGATATAAGTAGAGGACTCATGTCCCAATGAGATGCATATTTTTTTAAAATTTTTTTCCAAGTAAATAATTAATTATAATTTTTTTATTACAACTTTAAAAAAAATAAAGACTCATACGTCTAACCACCTTAACTTGGTCAAAACTTCATGAAATTCATTTTTTTCTTTTTTAATCTTATAGTATGCAAAACATAGAATGTGACACATGTTTCAGATTAAAAAAATGTGATACCGTTTGAAAGCTATAGATGTTTTTCAATTAGCCTATCAATCAAGACTTTAGTCGTAATTCAATAGAAAATGAATAATATTTTTTATTAAATTCAAAGTGAAGCATAATTTATATTGGTGGAAAGCTAAGAATCTCCTTTAAAAACCCTTTTCGTTTCATCAATTTTGGGTTAAAAAAAAAGTTGTCAGACACATACCCATCATATTACCACTTTTTGGCCCATCATGATCCTGCACATACCCTGGCACCAACACCAGGCCAAGATAAGAAGTAACTGGAGTTAAAACTAAAGTCAAAATCATTTAGAATAGCCAATCCAACAAGAGCTATCAAGAATATATTAAAACAAACCATGCATAAGTGGATGAAGAGAATTGGCGTCCCCAATCGATACTTGATCTGGTAAATAGAAGATGGCAATAAAGAAGCAGTGACGGCTATACATGACCAAAATTGCATGCAGAAGAATGAGGGGATGACATGGGTAAAGGCCGTACGTAGGCCTGCAAGGAGATTGGCAGTATATCATTCATAACTAGAAAGATAATCATATGGGCTAAAGCTCTTAAAATGGTCGCTAAGGGAGTTCATCTAACATCCATAGAGACATAAGTCAAACAAAAATATGGTAAAGGAGAGAGCGCGTGCTGACATGGTTATGAAGGACAAAGAAAATTACCTCTAAAGAACATTGATTTCCTTTCATGTATTTTACATAAGATATATAGACAAAGCAAGTTTAATAAACAATGATACAAAAGAGTTGCATCGACAACACCAATCAGAACTTGCAAGGCAATAGAATGAGGAGATTGCAATTAGATTAGCCGTCAATCAATGGTAAGGTAGAAGAATGAAAAGAAGAGTAGAATTGATAACTTCAAGCAGAACTTGCATGCCAAAAAGGAATAAAGGAACGACAAACGAAGAAATAGAATACGACAAAATATAAGGCCATACACAACACTAGCAAACAAAAGAAAATAATTTTAACAGGGATTCTCATTCATGTAGCCACCATAAAGAGTGTTACAAACCAATGAGATGGAGGGAATTCTTTTAAAATAATAATATGGTATATTCGAATGATCCAGATGCCAACATGAAGTTAAAGTAATTCTATTTTAAATTTAGGGATTCAAAGCACATCAACAAATAGGTACAAACGATGAAATCCTATGACAATATGAAGCAACCAAAGAATCTGAAACCAACGAGTTCAAAAGATACAACCATGAACCTTGACTCATGAGATTCGGTTTCATACTAAAGATTATAAAAAAATCTTTCTAGAAGGAGCAATAACAAATATAAACTAATTTTTATTGCAGCTAGGTTTTCAAGAACTTTTATTTCTCTACCAATTTTCTTCAATTTATTTCAAAACTAATCAATAACAATTTCATTTCCGATGTTTGTGCAGGATATTCAGCAAAGGAATTCTACCACAAGGAAAAACAAATTCCATAACAACATTCAAAAGTTTATATCCAAGAAAATACAAAACATAGAAAAGAACCTAGAATATTTGCTCGAATCCGACGTAGATGGAAGCAAAAATCAGAAAATCCGCAACTCTTTATTTTCCGAAATGCACAAATTCTTCAAATTCGTTGTCTTCATAATTTTTCAATCGAAACACAGAGAATAATATTTTTCCCCAAAACCCCCAAAATAAATTGTCATGAAAACTTTTCTTTTCCAGAAAAAAAAAAAATACCAAAATCAATTGTTGTGAACAAATTTGCATAAAAAAAGCTTTTAATTCATTTTCAATTAACTCACAATTACAAAACTTAACTAATTGTCAGCATGCAACCAAAATTGATCAGACAGTTCCACTTAAACAATTTTGCGAGATAACACTTTTTGACTGCAAGTCTAGATTTTCATATATTTATTCTAATCTGTTGAACACAAACTATTCAATAATATTTACTTTTCATTTATTTAAGTTTTCACAATAAAATCAACAATCACATTTATTTAAATATCCTATTTTAATTAATTCAAATAATCAAACCCTTTTAAAACAACAATTAAATTTTAATTATAAAATTATCTAAACCTAAATATTTTAATTTAACGTTTAAATAACATTACACTAAACAAATAACTTATCAAATACACCATTTAACTAATTAATCAATTAATTTCCAATCATGACGAAACTCGAATGACACGATGGAACCAGACGACAAACAACAATGGGTGACAAACGGATACTCATCCTATAAAGGAACGATGGCCAAAGAAGGACTTGACACTATCTCTGAAACAACATGTTTCCATTGGGTCATGGTATGCTCAAACCTGACAAAGAAGGTGGAGTCGATGCCTAGTACCTGCAAACTGTATAAAACAACACTATCAAACATATCTGCATAAATCGATAATCACACCGTAAAAGAGAGTCAAAGCGTAGCAGGGTACTCACGAGTGAGTAATGCTACACCGTCTCCTTCACCAAGACTGACATACAGTAATACATCATAAACAACATCAGATACATCATCATAAACACACTAATGCTCTGAAATAGCATAAAACCATAACACACATAATGTCGTCATACAAACATAATCAGATGATCACAATGTATCTAATGTATCATCAACAAAGTATAAAACCAACATAGTATCAATTTTGTAACTGAAATAAAGTAGCATAATATCCAAAAAAACTAAAACAACTAGCAACCGAACATAAACAAACTGAAATAAATAGTAGCAATTGGAGGGACACTACACTAAAAATATTTTAAAAGGCAAATTCTAAAATTGATATGTTAGTACTCTCCTTATATTTGATTATCATAATTTAAGAATTTTTTTAAGTTGATTTTTCCATTGTTAATGAAATTTATAATTAACCTATACGATATGTTTTTTCTATTACCTTGGTATCTTTCTAAGTCTATCTTAATGGACGTTTCAATATTCTGTATCAAACTACAAAATATTTTTATTTATTGTTTTCAGATATTTTTATTTATTGATTGCATATTTGATCATATGGTGAGCTCTTCAATGATTCAGTTGCACTTGTTTATGCCACTCAATTGTACATAGACAATATCGAAGATCATGAACCATCCCCCCTTTGAGTCTCCTTCCCCATTTCATGGACATAGGTCAGTTTTCTTATAACTGTAGTGGCTATTACTATTCCCCCCACTACCTTCATTATGCCAAAACAATGGTGACTTATAATGCAAAATTTATTGTGTCTTTTTATTGAAATTTACATGTCTCGTAACCATTACTTTGACAACCCTCATTGTGACAGCCAACAAATATGTAAAAAAAAAAAAAAAAGGGTTTTTGTTTACAGATAAACATTCTTCCCTCTACAGTTGAAGCCTCTTCCCCTTCCATACATGCGTTTGAATTTTTCTAGACTTTGTAACTACCATTTCTTTTTATTTGCACAGATCTACAAACATGTGATGCCACTATAGGAACACCTCTCGACGTAACAAATTGAACTTAGCCTTCATCGAAGACATCAAATTAAATTTGTTGAGTTTTTATTGACATAGACTCATGCTTTCATTGTATCATGCCTCTCGGTGTAATAAAAATAGAATAAATAAATATTAAAAAATGAAATGGGGTTTAAAAATGAAAAGTATATATATATAAAATAAAATAAAATAAAGGCACAACTGTGTGGCGTAGGTGCATGGCCATTTCCTCTCCTATTGCACCATTTCATTCTATGAATCAAACCTAAAAAGGAAAGAAATAAAATAAAATAAACTTCTATGTGTAGTTTGTCCCTTTTTTTTCCATTCCTCCAGTGCTACCTAACCTATGGCGAGATGAGTAAAGATAGAAAAACAGAGGAGAGAATGTTATTAGGTTTACTTTTAGGTCAAAAGGCACCCTCACCCTCTCACCGTTGATGTTCTTTTGATTTGACGGTGGGTAAAAGATTGCAAAATGAGCACTAAACGTGGTTGGCTCCATCTAAACTTAGCATTTTAATTCTTTTGTTCCTTTCTCCAACACTTTAGTTAGGCTGGAATCAATATTAAATTTCATGGAAATTTTAATGAATTTTTTTTTACAAGAAGAATTAATACTCAGGTTAGTAAAGAGTTTTTTATTATAATATTAATTGTTGGCTGGAAATTAAGTGGTGGGAATATTAACTTCGTTAATAATAAAATTATTGTGATTAAACAAAAATGACAATAAAAGTGTGTAATTCAATTTTAATTCTCTTTAGTAGATTAAAATAATGATATTATTTATAATTGAGAATTAATAATATTAATATTTGTTATAAATTTTAATCATGTAATTATTTATAATATTAATATTTGTATCAAAGGACAATAATATTAATATTATAAAATAAATAAATAAAGATAAGTTTAACATTGACATGGATATATGAATAAAATAAAAAAATAAAAAATAAAAAAGAGATAGTGTTAATAATAATATCATCATTTATTCATGGTAATAGCAAATAAACTTATGTCCTATATTGATAATGGTATTAAGAAATTTTTTGGTAATTGTAAAATAGTAGTATTAATATGGAATAAAATAATAATGAAAATAGTAAGGACAATGTTTGAAAGCATGGATTGTTCCAATATTGAAAAACTTTCAGCATATTGGATATTACTATAATTAAATATATTAGAGTGTATATCATGGAGGATTTTAAATTTTCATAATAATGCTATTATCAAATAGAAATAGGATAATGCTAGATTTATATTAATTATAGGAAGAATAAGATGATAATCATATTATCATCATTGATAAAATTAGTATATAATTGTAAAAAAATAAAAAAATAAAATAGCATTATCTTCAATAATAGAAATTGGAGGTTAAATTCTTTAAATCTCATTAATTGATAAAATAGAGTTTTAGAAAGTAATTTTTTCTGGGTGGGAAAAACCCTAGTTTTCACCTATCCCTAGCACCCATTTTTTCGACCTTCACAATATTTAAGTCGGGAAATTTCAGAATGGTTTAAATTGCCTTGTATTCCTCTGGAGTTTACTGATCTGGAGATTTTGGAAGCAATTGGGAATTCTTTTGGGAAATTCTTGTTATTTGATTACTCAATTGAGGAGGGTATGTTGAGTATAAAAATTTGCGTCCTTATAAACCCTAACTCGAACCTACCAAGGATCTGCAACCTAAAATTTTTAGATGGTATTTGGAGATAGGATATTATGAGAGTGCAAACAGGTTTTCAAAAAACTTAAACCCACCCCCCCAAAGGGTGTGCTTGAGATCTTGGGTAAGGGAAAAAATGAGCACTGGACTTCAAATTCAAACTTATTGTTGGAAAAAACCCCTAACTTTCCTGAGGACACCAATCACAATACAAATTTATCTATCCTCGCCCCCCTCTCATAACTCTTGGGGTAGAAAAAAGTCCGGCAAAACCCACTAAGCTTGCATTAGAACAATATTCGGATTCTCCATCCTTTGAATTTGCAGCAGTTACGGTGCCCTTGACAATAGGAAAAAATGGCTCTTTTGAAAAGGCCTCTTCTCCTCCTCACAAGAATATCTCTCCTAATGCCCTCTTTGCATCTTTGGTAAATGTAACTGTTGCTAGCTTGAATAAGGCTAAAAAGTGAAAAAGGTCCCCAAAAAAGGGTAACCAACTAGAAAATCTCATTATGGTGGATCAATAGCTAATTGACAAAGTGCAGAATATAATCAACTTCGCAAATATAAATTTTAATTTGGAAACTCAAGACCAAGTATTGACTATGATAAACAATGACTTATTGCAAATTGAGAAAAGGATTGGACTTCCCTCTCTCTGAAAATCCTTTTGAGGCAATTTCGTCAGTCAAATTCTAGGAATCCAATTTTTTAGAAGTTGAAGATGCAAGTCCTCTATCAAAAGATAAGCTTCCCATCTCTCAATCTCCCTTATCTCCAAAGATAAGCTCTCCCTACTCAACACCTAGGAAGAGAGGTCGTAAACCGAAAAATATGAAAACACAACAAGAGATTGATGTTGGTGGTGGAGCTTTTAAATTTTCCCATGGGTCTGCTTATTGTTGTGTCCTTGGTGCTTGGTTCTATTGGTTTGTCATGGGGTTTTGGGTTTTTTCCATAAACTTTGGTCTTGGTTTTTCTAATCGTGTGTTAACTTATTATTGTAGTTTGCCGATTACACAAGTTGTGGTATGAACCCTTTTAGTCGTTGCACTACCGACCCCTCTTTACCTACCCTTTCGGTCTTATTTTGCTTGGACTATATTTTAATTCTTCCCTTAGAGTTAGGTTGATAAACGATTAAATTTTAGACCAATGTCTAAAATGCTCTGCCTCGAGGGTCATTTCCTCGTATGCCTAGTCAGTCCCCTTTTTATGAATAACATTTTTCGCATGTGCACGTTTTATAACCGTCGGATGAAATGATTCGCATCCTGACCGTTCCCTGCTGGCCTCGCAAGGTTTTTGCCGACGTCACAATAATGTTGCGAGGTATGCAAGATGCTGCCATCTGTCGCCTGTGATCGTGGGGCCCAGTCATTGTTCGTTGACTGATGAAGGACACTAATGTTGACGACTGTCTTTTAACAATGCATCATGGTCATTCCTCGCTGACCTCGTGCAATTAAAACACCATTTTTAATAATGTTGTGAGGTGTGTGAATTGTTGATGCATGGACGCCGATGCTGTATGAGAGATGATCGAGGTGGGACCCGTTCATGCTGAGGTGGTGTCTTGTAGGTGGAATTCTATTTGCTTGATTGTTGGTGAGAAAATAAGGCAGTTTCGAACCTTATTGGCTCGATTTGAGTTGTTCTTTCTCGCTTACATGGATTCATATCAACAACTAGTATTTAAAATAAGTTGGTGTTGTACTATAGCCGTTTTATCTCATGCGAGTGAATAGTAATGGTTGAGTTTGGACTGTGATCCTAGAATTAAATTCTAAAATACCATTGAATTTCTATTTTTGTGCGCATTTCCACACCAAAGAAGAATTGTAATGGTACCAAGCAAGGAGAGCCGATTTCATGAAAACTTCAGCATCACTGCCATTGACATATTCTGTAGGCAAAATCGTAAGTAACATATATACCATATCCTGTGTTTTCAAAAGGTCTTATGGTTATTTGAGAACAAATATCGACTATGTTTTGTTTTGTTCCTAAAGGATTGTATGGGTTAATTTTCTTTAAAAATGTTTTAAAGCTTGTCCTGATAATTGCTGAAGCTTCTTGAATTGTGAAGTATTTTGTTTGATGCTATAGGGTGTAGGCTATAATTGTCTGATATTTCAAAACCCTAGTTGAACTATATTATATCTTGTGTAAATGGCACCTAAGGCCTGAAGCTCCAGCTCTGAAACCTCTACTAGGTCATTTTCCTAGGATGTTATAGACTTGTTAAAACCCTCTACCAACAAAAAGCTTGAGGGAAAGGCTTTGTTTTATGGGCCCTTAATCCTGGAAGGGTTAACCAATAAACAATGTGCAATTTGGGATGTTGAGCTACCATATGTTGGATGGCAGTTGTTCTCAAATTGGTTTGGGAACAAGAATTTGTGTGCTCCTCTATGTAACCCTTGGAGGTTGGATTTTGGTAAGTTGGTGGTCCCAAATGTCTATCTGGATGTAGATTTTTTAAAAGATGTTGGTGCAAGATATGACCCTATAACTAGAGTCGTCATAACATATTTCGGTATAGAAATGGTTAAAATAACCAGGGAGGAAATTGCAAAGATCTTTGGTTTGCATGAATGGAGTCAGGATATGGTTACTATCAATCTTAAGGTTTTCAGAGAAGAATACAAAAATACTAAGGGTTTGTTTAGAACATCTTTGTTGATACCTCATTTGGCAGCCACTAGAAAAGGAAAAAATAAGAAGAAGATAGTGATTGGTAAAAATGAGCCAGAGCCCTTTCCTGTAAATTACTTTTGTAATTATTTCAGGAAGATAGTTTGTTCCTTGTGTCAGGTTCTTGGAATTAGCTTGAAGACTACTTTTCCTACTGACATCATGCACATGGTCGTAAATCTCCAACATCCAGGTTTTAATGTGGTATATGATTTTTCCACTTATTGGCAAACAAAATGCATGGGAGTCTGGTGGCCCTTAAGCAAGGAAGAACTCTGGTTGGTTTCAGATGGAATTCCTTGTTGATGCACATGTTTTTGTATAGGGGCCAGGCAATTTTTGGGCAGGATATGGAATTGAAGAAGAGAGAAGATGATGTTGACATGCCTGTCCAATATTGGACCAGGGTCCTTGATAGACATGATCATAAATTTGATTATGTGGTGTTCCATAATGTTTTTGGGTCCAAATTGAGAAGAGCTCTGGTTTATAATCCACCCAGGATTCCTAAGGAGATTCATGACTTCTTGAGGCCAATGGAAAGGAGACCTGAGTTAAATTTAACACATAATTGGGGAGATATTATCCCTTATCATAATACAACAATTTTTAGGGTATATGGCACTAATATCAACCCATATGTTTTACCTAAGGATGTGCCTTTGAGAATTGGGTTTTTAGAAATCATGAGACAGTTGGGGTGTGCTCAGAATGCACACTTGTCAGTAGAATAAAAGAAGGGATCTTTCTTTCCTGAGTATATGGCATTTGTTGACTTTGTCATGTAAAAGGGAGGATGGAAGGATTTGTATACATTTCTTATACCTTATGGATTAAAGAACATATGCCCTAGGAATCATGATCCTGAGGGTTTCATTTCTCAAATGAAGGCCAAGCATTGGACTGGGATTTTCATCCACAATTTCTATTTTCCTGAGGATATTATCAGGAACATCCTTGATTTGGAGATACAAGAAGAAAGAAAAGAAAAATATATTGCTTTTACCAAGATGGTGAAGAAGAAGCAAGAAAAGATACCTGCATTTAATTCCATACCAAATATTAGTGGTGAGTTGAATAGGGTTATGTATGTTATAGATAATTTTAAAATTTTAGTGGGGGTTTTGAAGGATGAGCAGGTTGTGGAAGATAAGGGAAAGTCACAAACTATTGAAGAATACCCTGAGATAAGTTTGGAGGAAAGGTCTACTTATCAGCCCTCGAAAAAGATTAGAATATATTCCAAAAAGAGGGGAAGTATGGATGAGGAAGTTGCTAAGAATGCAGTGCCATCATCTTCAGGGCAGTCATTGCCTAATATTGTTGATATGGATTCCCCTTTGAGTACTTCTAGTCAAACATATCCATAATCACCAAAGAGACAAAAAATTGAAAGAATAGGGATGGTTGAGTATCCTGATAATGATGATGAAGAGTTCATGGTCACTCCTGATGATATGCATAAGGGAATGCCATATTTTCCACAAGACATTCCATCAAGTTCTGGAGCAGTTGTTTTAAGGCTGGGAAAAGATGAAATAAGAGGGATAACCAACAGTGATTACCTGAGGATGGAGGCTTGCATAGAATTCATGATTGATGATTCTGTTTTCAAGACAAGTGCATTTAAGGATTTTGCATGGAGGGAACATGTTTCACTATATGCCAAGAAGGTAGATCAAGAAATAAATTTGCACCCTGAGCTCCCAAAATAAGTAGCTCAGTCCAATTTCAAGTTGTAGATGAAGGAAAGTTTCAAAGATATAACACCAGAGCAAGGCCGAGCATTGGTACAAAAGAGTGGAGTATTGTTACTTCCTAAGTGGGATATTGTTGATGTTGTGGTATTCGATACAATAAGAAGGGCCAATAGGCCACTTCTTGCAACTGAGGAAGAAGCTACATTGGCACTTAAAGGGTCAGCCTTTAGTGAGGAGTGGGATGCCTTGGAAATTTGGTCTTTATCTATTGGGACTAGGAAGCCAATAGTTGCAAAACCATCTGATTTCAGTGGTCACTTGGTTGAAAGAAGAGTTATTGATACTCTAGCATTGGAGGATGTCGATATGGTAGTGAATGTTGCCAAGTTTACTAGGGCAACTGTTGAGGATTTGAATAAGGATTGGGATACTTTGAGGGGCCATTATAATGACCTTATTATTGAATATAATAGGACTCAACAAAAGGTGGTAGAGTTAGAGACTGAGTTGGCATTACTAAAGCAGGAAATGAATATATTGAATTCTCAAGGGCAGGCTAGCTCTAGTTGCACTATTTTTGACCCACCAGTGGAGCAACCTCAACCCTCTTCACAAGGACAGTCCTTAGCTATTGTTCCATACAATATGGGATAGGTTCCTATCACAATTGAAAGGGATAATAGCCCAGGAGGAGGACTCTCTAGGGAAAAATTAATTTTTCAGGTTGAGGAGTATAAAGAGATGGTGCAACAAATCCAAAAATCAATGAGGAAAAGCAATTCAGTGATTGTGGATACTGTGTTGAGACACTTGAACAAGAGAGTCCAGGGAAAATTAAATAGTTTTCATGCAAGTTATGATCTGATGTTGCAAGCACTCAAGATGTTCTCGAGAGATAAAGAGTTGGCCACCCCATTGCTAGATAGATGGAGCCCCAAAATTGAGAAACTAACATTCATGGTAGTGGGAGCAAAGAAACATGGGGGTAAGTATCCTATGGTTATGTCAAATTATCAGTTTTTCAAAGGGATTGTGGAGAAAAAATTTCAGGGGTATGTTGCCCCTATGGAATTAAGGATCAAAGAGTTGAAGGCCAAGTATGAAGGAATGGACTTAACTCCATTACCAAAAATTTTGCATAGTCATGATGAGGTGAAACCATTGCAAGTTTGGAAGGATCAAATGACTAATATAATGATAGCTCAGACACATGAAATATGCAAGAATGTTGATATTGGTATGCTGGAGAATACACTTGAGAAACTATTGTTTGTTATTAGTTTCTTAGAATATTTTGATAAGGAGGCCACTTTAGTAATGGTAAAGTATGCACCATAGAGATAAAATTAATCAGGTTATTGCTTTTAAGTGGTCGTCTGAGGAAGAATTTGAATTGTGGAAAAGGGTGTTCACTGATGAGTTTGAAATATGAGCACTAAGGTTGAGAAGTGTCACTTGGTCATGTATAATACAGGTTTGGCCTCAAAAGTTACATTTGAAAATACACATGCTTCTCCCGACTTCAGGTACAAGTTGTTGAAGTGGAATAAAGTGTTATAACAGTTAAATATGGCTTTGGTATGAATGAGTTTCCTTTTGGAAGGTGGTCTTCTTCCTTTGCAAAAATTGATGATTATTTTTGTCTTATGCCTTTTCCCTCCAATTGCAGGATGCAAATATAATTGTATCATAAATTTGCGGTCCAATTAGAAATGGACATGTGTACCCTTCGGCCCGAAGCTTTTTTTTCTCCCTTGTTTTATAAAAGGGAATTCTAGGCCGTGGTACAGGGTCTTTTGTTGAATCTGAGGTTTTGAGAAAGGAGAATTTTGTAATACAGAGAGTATGAATGTGAGTCCTTGTCTTAAGGTTTAGGGTTAGATAAAGGAACTTGGTCAATTATGGGCTTCTTAGGCATGTTTGTATTGAATATGAAGATCTTTTGAGTCTATTTTTTCTCCTGTTGTGATATCTTGCATGAATTATTAATGAAATATTAGTCAAAGACTGTTTTCATTGATCTTCATTGTTCTTTATTGTGAATTATGCTCTAATGATGGCTCTGGTTCAAAGGATCAGTTAAATGCTGCAGTTAATGTGTACGTTCATGTAAGTTAGTAGCTGGATTCATAAGTAGTAATATATTTCGGTGCAGATATGTGTATTGTAATGCAATTCATATAGATCATAATTGTTTAAGATGAAATTTTCCCTATAGTTCAACTCTTTCTTATTTGACTTCGTGCTTTAGGATATGGCACTGGTATTTGAATTATGGTTATGTTTCTCATTTATTTGGTTTTGATTTTAGAACATTTATTCAAATATTTCTTATTGGCCTATTTTAGTTGTATTTACGATTCTCTGCTAATAGGACTTGAGTCTTTGAAGGAATTGCCAATTTCTTGAAGGATTTCATCCTTTTAGTGTTAATGGAGAATCTATCTATTGTTCGAAAATGTGCATTTGAGATTGTTGAATTCGTATATGAGAAGAAAATTTTAGGGATAACCCCCCTAGGTCTTACAGAGCCCGAAGTGTAGGAGAATTGGCATTATCACTTCTTCTTGTTGAGTTGGCCAATCACTTCCTCAACTTTTATCATTGAATGTGGCAAGTTCATAGAAGCTCTCGGGAAGTCCGCTTGGGATGTAATAAAAACACCAACAGTTGGAATTCAAGCTACTCTTTTTTCACCAACTAAAAATAAAATAACCTTCAGTCCACCTCTGACAAGATTAGGGGCTACAAAAAGAAACTTGCAATTAGAGATCTTTGTAGGGATGTCATCCCCAAAAAAATCTCAAGGGAAGAGGGGAGAGGTTTCCTCTCCTCGATGAAAATGAGGGTTCTCTCATGGAATTTTAGGGGATATAAATCCCCTAACAAGAGATGCTTAATCAAGCGTCAATTGGTAGTTGCAGATTTTGACAGAATTATGTTGCAGGAAACTAAACTAAATTCAGAATCAACAGATTCCCTCTTTTCTAAATGGTCCCAATGGAAATTCTCTTGCTTCCCTTTGGTAGGGGCTTCAGGAGGACTTTCCTACCTATGGAAGGAAAAATCAATGTAGTTAAAGGTGATGGTTGTCTCCTCTCATTGGTCCTTGGCTCTTGTAAAGAGAAATTTGTCAGAGGCTAATTTCTGGTTGGTCAATATATATGGCCCAACATATACTTCTGAGAAACGGAAACTATGGGACCTCTTATCCTTGATCTCCCAATATTTAGGTGAATCTCTAATTATCTTTGGTGGAGATTTCAATGCAATTATGGAGGACTCTAAAAAAATGGGTGGTATCATTCCCAATAAAAGAGTTTTGGAAGATTTTAAAGGGTTCATTAAGAATAATCACCTCCTAGACTGCAAACTCCAAAATGCTTTATTTACCTATACCAATAAAAGGAAATATTTCTGAAAAATTGTTGAAAGGCTTGATCACTTTTTAGTATCTCCAAATTGGCTTGATTCTGACATTGATGTTTACTCTTCAATTTTGGGTTATCCGGGCTCTGATCATTTTCCAATTCTGCTAGTATTGCTAGAAGACAGAGCTACAAATAAGATCCCTTTTAAGTTTGAACCCATGTGGGTAAGGGATCCAAGATTTATTCTCATGATCCAATACTAGTGGGAGAACTCACCCTTTTTTTCTAGCTCCCTCATGTTCCAATTCGCTAAGAATTTGAACTTTTTAAAAAGAAAAATTAAAGCTTGGAACATCTCCCACTTCAAGAACATCTTCATAGAGAAAAAGAGGCTCTAGTAAAAAATTGAAGCTCTAAATGAGAACATTATTAAGAATGGCATGAACTTGGTTTTGTTTGATCTTCAAAAATCCCTTGTCTCTGAATTGGATGAGGTTCTTCTTCATGAAGAATGCTATTGGAGGTAAAAAACTAGAGATACCTGGTTATCAGAGGGGGACAAAAACACCAAATTCTTCCATGCCTCAGCTAAAATTAAGAGACAAATGAACAAAAATTCCTCTATTAAAAATAATGTTGGTATTTTGTTAGAAGAGGACAAAGAAATTGGTAGGGAAGCCACCTCTTTCTTTAAAAATCTCCTTTCGGAATAGCCAAGAAATATGAGTATCTCATTCTTGGATTTCATCCCAGCTTTACTCACCCAGGAGGATAATGATTTTCTTATGGCTCCCTTCTCACTTGAAGAATTAAAGTTTGTTGTTTTTGATATGTCACCTAAAAAGGCACTGGGTCTAGATGGTTTTACTGCATTAATCTTCCAAAAATGTTGGAATATTATTGGGTAGGATATCTTGCGTGCCCTGGAAGAATCCAAATGCAACAAGTCTATTATTAAGGGGCTTAATTCCACCTTCATTGCTATCATCCCAAAGGTGGAAAACCCCTCAAAATTTTCAGATTTTAGACCAATTTCCTTGTGTACTACCCTTTATAAAATCTTCACAAAGGCAATTACTATCCGCCTTGCAAAAATTATTCCACAAATAATTTCAGAAGAGCAAGGGGATTTTATCCTGTAGGGAGACAACAGATGGAGCAATTGTTGCCCATGAAATATTGCAATCCATTATGCAACACAAGATTCCATCTATGATTCTAAAATTGGATATGATCAAAGCTTACAACAGGATAAATTGGGACTTTTTACTTGCAGATCTTCAGAAGTTTGGCTTTTCTAGCAAATGGATCAAATGGATTTACTCTTGTATTTCATCTGCAAGCTTTTAAATTTTGATTAATGGTTCTCCTTCTGGTTTTTTCTCCTCCTCAAGGGGGATAAAAAAAGGGACCCCCTTTCCCCCTTTTTATTTTTACTCATGGTAGAAAGGTTGAGTAGAGCAATTAAACTTGCCAGTCAGAAATATCTATGGAGAGGTATTCATCTGCCCAATATGAAGGATAACCAAACTCATGGTCTCTTTGAAAATGATACCTAATTGTATGGTCATGCCTCAATCCCTGAGGCTAAAATTATCAAAAAAAATTTAATGGAATACTCGGTGGCTTCAGGTCAGTTGATTAACCCCACAAAATCCAAATTGTTTCTATTAAATGTGCCTAGTTTCATTGAACACAAGTTACAAAAGTTCTCGAGATTCCTTGTAGGCACATTACCATGTTCTTATCTTGGCATTCACTTCTTTTTCGAAAAAGACTTACCTTCTTTCTGGTATAAATGAGTCTCCTCAATAGGAAGGAGAATACTTGCATGGAAACAAAAGTGGCTCTCTTTTTTTGGCAAAATTCAGATGATAAAATCTATTCTGAATGCCATTCCAATTTATTTGATGTTTGTGCTTAAATATCTTGCAACCACTTTAAATCATTTAAAATCAATGTTTCACTCATTTATTTGGAATGATAATGTGGGAGGAAAAGAGAGAATTCCTCTTATTTCCTGGAATAAGGTTCGTCTTTCGAAAGAGCTTAGGGGGTTGGAATAAGAGATGTCAAACTTCAAAACCTTGCTCTAGGATCCAAATTATCATGGAGACTTTATCAAAACCCTAATCTAGGTGGGGGAAAATAATGTTCTCAAAATATCTAAACACCCACCCAAGGGAGTGCATTCTTACTCCCTCTTCCTTACCTAAGGGCTCTGTTGTTTGGAATTTCATCACCTCTTGCCACTCGGTTATTCTTACTCACCTCTCTTGGTTGATTTATGATGGTCAGAAAGCTAAGTTCTAGGAGAATGTTTGGAATGGCTATCCCACAATGTCCCAACTCAGAGATTGGGGTCCTTTGATACCAATGCTTAAAAATCAATGGAGTTCAAAAGTGGCAAATTATTTTTCCATGGATCTCTCCCAATTGATTCCAAAAATAAAGTGGAAATTTGTTGAATCCCTCCCTATCCCCCTTCCTCTCAAATTAGCTTTTAAAGAGGAAGTGGAAAAAATAACCATTGTCTACATGGACAAGGAGGATGTTCTAATTTGGACTAAATCAAAATTAGGAAATTACTCAGTGAGGGATGGGTATGAGCCTCTCTTGTCTTCCTTTTCTAAGTTTGATCTCCCCTCTTCCCTTTTTTGGAATGATGCTTCCATACCGAAGGCCAGGGATTTTTATTGGGTTTCTCTTCATGATAAAGCCCTCATGGGGGCAAGATTGGACAGACTATGTATCACAGCAACCTTCCCTTGTGTTTTTTGTGGTTACTTCATAGAATCAGTGGATCATCTTTTCTTGCACTACCACTTTGTATCTCAGTGCTAGTATTGGTTATTTCAGAAGTTGGGTTGGAAATCATTGATTGGGCCTTCGTTGTCTATTTAGTTCAAAGCGTGGCCTCAGTTCTTTTGATCCTCTTTTTTCTCATGTTTATGGGTTGTTTCCCCTTCCTTGCTCCTCTAGAACATCTGGATTGAAAGAAATAATAGAATCTTTAGAGGTAAATCTACCTCTTTGGAATTTGTACTTTTTAAGCTTGAAAAAGCAATTTTTGAAGCAGCAAAAACTCATATTTTCAAACAAATTAATAATTTGAAAACCTTTTCAAAATGGGATAGCTTCATCATAAATTCCTAGTCTTTACTTAAATCATTGTCATTGCATGGCTCAATTACAAATACGGTTGATAAAATCAAAGAAAGAAAAGAAGCTAAATGGATTCCCCCTCCTCAAAATTGCTTCAAACTCAATTATGATGGGGCATCTAGAGGAAAACCTAGAAAATCTGGCATCAGGTTTGTTTTAGCAAATTTAGATTCAAAAATTATGAACGCAATTTGTAAAATTGTTCCTGATGGGACTAATAATAAGGCTGAGCTAGAGGCTCTAAGCCTTGGATTGGACTTGGCTCGGACCTTGGGAATCAAATATATTGCGATAGAAGGCAACTCCATGGTCATTTTAAATTCAATCATTAATAAAAAAATCCCATGTTTGGTAGTTGCAATACCTTTTCGAAAAAGTTCTTCAATTATCCTTCTTTAATAATTACACAATTTCTCATTATTTCAGGGAGGCAAACCATGTGGCAGACTTTCTTGCTAACAAATCAATTGTTGATCAATGGTTTTATAAGGAATTTTTAGAGAATCAAATTCCTTCCTTAACAAAGTTTCCTTCCATGTGAATCTTCTGGGGGAAATAATAAGTACTACAAACCCTAATACTTTTGTATTCCCAGGGATGAAATGATAGTTTGCATGATTTATTCACAATCATAATTTTAATCCTCTGTCTAGCTTTATCATTACCGTATATGCTTTGTTTGGTGGAATTTCTATCTGGTTTTTGTGGTCATTGGTAATCAGTTTCGTTAGCAAAGACAAAGCTTCACCATTAAATTTAATCATTACTCTTTTTGGATCCTTTCCACACTTTGTTTGTGTTAAACAACATCATCATTTTTGGTTTGTGTCATTTAGCCTTGCATATTTAAATATGGGGGTGATATGTGTGCTAATTTTGGCTCACCCACTAATAAGTATTGCTTCCATTATATGTTTCAGGTTCCTTCTTTATTTTCTCTTATGCTTTGGGGATCACGTTACTTCTCCCAATGGTAATCAATCTATGGCATTTTGTAATCATTTTTTATATGCTCAGTACCTTCACATGCTCTTTAGTTTTCCATATATCCTGCAAATCCAATTGATGAGCCTAGTTTTTGGTCCAAATTTGGGTAGAATCTATAGTTTTTTTGTTGAAGTTGACAAGGACTTTGATATTAAATGTTGATATTTCTATAGAGTTTCCCTCAAACCATAGGCATTGGGCTTAATTCTATTTATGCCAGTTGTGATGACATTAGCCTATTATGTGGACTATCTATATTAATTTTTCATGTGGTTAATGAATTTTCTTTAAGGTGGTTATAGATGTGCAATTATTATGCGTACTAACATTGCCATACATACATACTTGAGGATACTAAATTGAGAAATGCAGCCGCTAGCTGGTCATGCATAGGAATCATTCGAGGGTCAATTAAAGGACGATGACAGGAGATTCCCCATGTTAGTCACATGTAACCACCTTATATTGGTTTTTCATGATGTTGAGAAATTGCGGGCATTATTGCAACGTTGAGTTTGTGCTTGGACATCCATGTCTGACCGAATTCCCTGTGTGTGTAACCGCCCTTCCATTATTTTCTCTGTTTTCCCTAAATGGCATCCTCTCAGTTAGTGGGAGTTGAGTGCCTCATTTAGTTGGTAGCATAAATAAGGTTTGTATATTCCTTCTTGAGGAGATTATCAATTTTTTGAGTTATTGATGTTGTATGATCTGATAGTATACTAGCATTTTTAGACATGCTACTCTTTTGTATTTTCATTTCCCAGTGAATAAGATGAAGTTATGAGTTGAGCATTTGAGTTTATATTAGTTTTAGAGGATAATTATCCAAGGGGTACCACTTGGTGAGTAATCCATCCTTTTTTTTAGCTAGATTAGTAATTAGTTTCTATTTAGTACTTAGTTAAGAATCTAGCACTGACTGTTCCTACAACCACTAGAATTCCATTCTGTGACTGTTCCTGCAACCAAAGTAGACAAAGTAGTTTCTTGTTTGTTGCTCAAATTTTTATTCCTGTCATGCATGTTCAGCTTAGTTTAATTTTTGAGTGATGTTCAACATTTACTTTGTTCCTTTCCATGCAATTTACTTTTAGTATTGAATCTTACTTAGTTGTAGAATGAAGATGATTACTTTGAAGTTCCTGTTAGAACCTAAAATTTCCATCTAAAACCCTAAGGTTTTCCCATAAATTTCCACAAATTTCCATAAAATTCCTAAGGTTTATTCTCATTTGAATCTAATATTTCCCTAACTTCTCATAAAAATGGTTTATTTTAATCCCCGTCCATTTCATTATTCACTTTATACCATTACCGCTCCTTTTAAAAATTAAAAAAAAATCATTTTAACCCTTATCGCTATACCACGGGGGGACATCGTACTGTCCGCGGTAGCGCGGTGGTCGGTAGCGGCTAAGGGAATGGGCATGAAGTGTTTACCGCGCTACCGCACGCGGTCAATTCATTGATCGCAGTAGCGTGGTAAATCTTTAGCAACCGGCGAAGCAACAGTCTAGACACTATACCGCGTTACCGTCGGTCATCATCTCATACACCACGGTAGCATGGTAAGCAGGTAGGGGTTAGCAGACAGTTAGTTGGTAGGAGGACTAGAGGCTTACCACGGTACCGCAGGGGGTTCAAGCAAAGACCGCGGTAACGCGGTAACAATGAGGATGGACGATGATAGTCTCATCACGATACCGCGATTGGTCAACAAGTTGACTGCGGTAGAGCAGTAAGCATGAATAAAGACTTCACGACATTCAATAAAGTGAGTGCATGGAGCGATAGGATATTAAAGAAAAAATTAAAAGGCAAGACTATGTGAAAAATATTTAATTTGCCGATTAGGCAACTAATTAAATATTTTTATCTCTGCGAGAGAAATGAAAATAGTTTAACCAGAAACTGAAGGGTTGTGACTCTTCGAATTTTATTTGTATAAATCAGTTGCAAAGGGGTGAGAGGTTAGGGGTTAGAGAGTAGTAGTCAGATTTTCCCAAGTAGGGGACTGGGAATGCAAATAATGTACAGACTTTCTGTGAAATAGATCAATGGAGAGATTATTTTGAATTGCTGAAACCTTCCTGTTGTTAATTGTTGTGTGGCAATAATATATATTTCTTATTTAATTGTCTCCAAATTGAAGTCCTTTGATCATTTAAATAAATATATCAAACATATGTTTGATTCATTTGTGTGATTTTTATTTGCTGGTATCTTCAAGCCAGAATTAAATTCCTTCAAGTAAATCACAGTGATTTAGGATTTCTTTTGGATTGTTGAAGTAGAATCTGATAAGAAAACATTCCAGCCTTATTTATGCAAGTCATAAATCAATGAGGTTTTATGCCAATCATATAGTTTCATTTTTTAAAGTGCCTAGCAATTTGAATTATGACAGAGAGGGAAATACATTCAATTCTTAATATTCTTGACTCCATTGCCCATGTGGACAAAAGGCACTGATCTGCCTCAACCCAGAGATAGAATTTCATATCAAACAATTTATTCAAATCCTTTCATTTGTGCAGTAGGAGTAGGATTAGTTGTAGAGATTTTCATCTATCCACTACCTTTGCCATTGTGGGTAGATTGTTGCATCAGGAAATACTTTTTAAATCTGCATCATTCATTAGGTTCACCCACCTTGGTCTAGCAGAACCTAAAGAGAAGAAGGTACAATTGCATCAATTGGCCTTGTACATTGACCAAAAGCATTGTGAGAGCTTGGCAACCTCTCGTGGTTCAAACCTGCATTTTTGAGACCCAACAGTTCCTAGTGCACATACTGTGCTGACCCATTTCAAGTTTGCGTCCCTAGGTTGACAATTTCAATGCACCTTCATGATGGTTAAAATGGCTATTCAGGTTATATGTCCAATCTCTGAATCACGGTTGTAAAGGCTTAGTTATTGAAATCATTGTAGGAGGCTGATATTTTTGGCACCGTTGTCAAGGATGGTGTCAAATTAGGGAGTTCTTTGGAGTCATTGCTAGTTTTTCTTGTTGTAGCATCTCTAGAGTTGTTCTTAGTATTTAGAAGTTATGATCCACTATTATTTCACCAATTCTTTGTGTGATTTGGTTGATGTTGAGTTGATACCGCATGCATAGAAGAAGAAGAGATGTTTATGGGAGATTCCTTCCTAATAATCTAGAACCATTTTAGCTAGTAGAAATTCCAAATTTGCCAAGAAATGAAGGAGAAGAAGAGCCACACCCCTTTGTTGATACATTTCCCGACTTAACTAGTTCTGAAGCTTCCCTTGAAGATCAAAATCTAGTTGAAGAACCCTTTACTTTGGAACTTCATCAAGCAGGCATGGATGATGCAAATGGAAATGGGCCTAACAGGTAGAACCAACTGGCTTTTTCTTTTCCCATTTCTCATCAGAATGAAGTAGACAACCTCAAAAATATCCTTGCTTCAATCCTTCCTAAGTTCTATGGACTTTTCATAGAAGATCCTAATACATTCTTGTTTGAGTTTGATATACTTTGCAAAAGTTATGACTATATCACCGATGCCCATAGGCTTAAGCTATTTCCTACCACTTTGAAAGAAGATGCATTGAGATGGTTTATGAGCCTTGGTAGAGATACTGTGGAGATTTGGGAGGACACGAAGACAAAGTTCCTTGAGAAATATAAAGAGTATTGTAGGGGCAGTGATATGAGAGGAGATGACAGTTTCAGAATGTAGCAAAAGGAAGATGAGAGCCTGGAGGATTTCATTTCAAGTTTTTTGTTTTGTCTGCATAAATCTCCACCCCATACAATCAATGAAGACTCACATAAGCTACTTTTCTTGAGATGAATTAATGAAATATGCAATGATGCCTTGGACCTCATGGCAGGAGGGGATATCACTCAAGTTACTTGGGAGGATATCAAGAATATATGCTAGAACTATACTAGGGCAGCTTCAAAGAAAGGGAGAATTTACCATCCTCTCTGGGTAATTTATCCACCAATGGAGTTTCAAGTATGGAGATTACTCACTTATTGGTAAATTTCAAGTAGGATATCATAAACAATCTAGCTACTCAGCTAGATATACTTTAGCCCAAGAAGAAACAAGAGGAGACAGAGGAAATGCTGACATAATATTGTCCTCATTGCCTACAAAAGAAGAGGGACTACAAATGCAAGATGGTAACTAACATTTATAACAAGAAAATTCCACCTGAGTTCAAACTAATTCAGACTAAGGAAGATCAAGTCTACTTTGTTGTACAAAGAAATCCATGGGCTCTAAGACAAGGTATGCCACCAAATCCACTATCTTTTGTTGGGCCATATTTTAATTATTATTCATCTGGTAACTAGTAGAAACCCCCATTTCCATCCAACTATGGAGGATATCCACCACGGTCTTGGGGTAACCCTCCAAGTGCTTGGCCCAATTATCAAAATTATTCACCTCAGTGGAAGCAACCTTGAGGGAATTGGTAGAAATTTGAAGGACCTTGGCAGCCACCTCCGGGAAACTAGAAACAAACATCTCAATGAAGAGGTGGATAGAAATGGCCAAACCAGACAACCAGTTACATGCAACCACCTTCTCAACCCCAACAACTTGCTATCATGCCTCCCCTTACTAATCCTGGCTCAAATGCACCTAAACCCATTCAGTTACCAACCCAACCCACACCTAACCCAAATAATAAACCACAACAGTAGCCTATATACTCTGCTGATCCAAATTGATTCCTTGCATATGCTATGATTTTAAGTGACATACGTTTGCATTCAGGAACTACTTTTCTAGATCGTTCCACACCCATCATCATTGAGCTTCCCGTGGAAGAAGAAGAACCTCTAGATGTTCCCATTCAACTTGGTGCACCTAAAAATCTTGAACTAGTTCCAACCAAGCAGATGGAACAAGAACCACCATTCCCCCAGAGATTGGAAGTTGTCAAACAAAAGGAAGACAAGAAGGACACCACTTTTGACATTCTAGACCAGCTGAAGCACATATGTGTCCAAATATGCCTTTTATGGGCCATAAAAGATGTTCCTATATATGGCAAAGCAATCAAAGAAGCATGCCTCAAGAATTCAGGTAGGAAAAAGAAAGACCCAACTACAGTTCATATAGTGGGATAGATGGCTAACATCATGCTTGGAAAAGTAACTATCCCCAAGTACAATGATCCAAGTAGTCCTCTGGTTGAAGTTATTATAAATTGGATACACATAAAAAATTATTTGATTGACTTGGGTACAATAATAAATGTGATGACTAAAGACATCCTGCAACAACTAAACATTGTAAGTATGAGATCCACTCCTACTGTCCTACAACTTGCTAATTGTTCCACCGTTAAGCCTGGTGGCATTTTAGAGGACCTTGTGGTGATTCTAGATTCTTGGGAGTATCCAACTGACTTCATGATTCTTTCTCCTAAAGCTGCACTAGGTGGGTATCCTATTATCCTTGGAAGGCCTTGGGTAGCAACAAAAGATGCTTATATTGGATGTCGATTGGGTGACATGACCATTTATGATGGCAAGAACACCAAAAATCCTGTTCTTTATCCTCCTCCTCATTCACCCCATGGTGAGCATAATCTTGTATGGCCACATGTAGGTGAAGAGGTCGAGGAAGTTAACTCTATGGCATAGCTTATGATGTTAGGTAGAAGCCCTTTCCTACAAATTCAAGATGAAGTGTTATCTAATATAATTCAGAACCATTGTGAGATAGAGGAGGTGTCACCCTCTCATGCGTCTAGTTCTGTTGATCCCATGAAGACACTTCTGTCTGCTCTACTTCATCTTCCTACAACCACTATTTTTGTAGGCAAACTTCCTGCAGCCACTCTTTCTACAACTGTAATGATCTAAATATATTTCCTACAAACATCAACAAATGATTTAGTTGTACCTGCAAGTTAATGAAAACATCATACAATAGAATGCATTGGAAGTAAAATAAATGAATTTAATAACAAGAAGGATCTCACCCATTCCTATGTTCCATGTTTGACTTCTATTGCACCTTCTCAAACTTGTTGTAATAGTATGATGCCCTCAGGTTTTGTGAGCAAGTTACTATATGTCTAGCCTTAGCTAAGCCTTTGAAGGATTTATGACAATGTATATAATTATGCAACTAGAATATAAATCCTAATATGCAAGCAATGATTAAAATAAAAGCCTAATAAATACCGAGAATAAGAATAAATTAAGCAATGATTCGATAATAATAAGAGAGGGCCAAAAATGAGATCAAGATTGTCATTTTATAGAAAATGTAATCTTGAACGGACGGTCAAGATGAGAGCTTTAAGGAATGCCCTAGAATCAAAGGTCAAGATTCAATAAGGCAACTCTCAATTAGGGTTAGGGCAAAATACCCATATGTGTGAATAAGATTTAATTAAATGAATTAAATCAAGACTGAATGTGACAGTTGAGATGAAATTAGTAAAAATCAGAAGACAAGAGGATGGGTTTTTAGAAAATCAGTAATTTTAGAAATTTACTTGATTTGTAGAAGAATAATTCTATTTTGAATTAAATTAATTCAAAATATGGATTTTGTGAGATAAGAAATAATTGATTTTTGAAATGAATTACTAAATGAAGAATAGTTAACTATGTGAGATATTTTTAAATGATTTGCTTTATTTAAAAATATAAAAGTGTCACATGCCATAATTAAATAATTATTTAATTTAGAAGAAGTAGTTAATTAATTAAATAAATTAATGAATTTATTTAATTAAGAGAGGATTTAGGAATTAGTGACATATTAAATAGATGTATTAAAATATATTAACTTAATAATCAGGAGGACATTAATGATGAGGATTAATTAAATAAATAAGATTTTATTTAATTAAAAGAAGACTTTGATAATTAGTGACATATTAGATAAATAAATAGGATTTATTTATTTAATAATCATGCAGAATGAGAGATTATGAATTAATTAAATAATTATGAATAATTTAATTAATAGTTGAATGTGGGTTAGAAACATAATTAAAATGTTATAATCATGTTAGGACGAAAATGTGGTAAAATAGTGCTCGCAGGTCTAGGTCATTTTTTGGTGTCTACATTTGCGCCTCTTTGTCATATTGTAGCTTGTCGCATTGTGGCAAAGAAAAGAAGTCCAGAATATGCCCCAGCGAAGGTATGGAGTGCCTATGCCCCCTCAGGAAAATTTTCGAATTTCGACCCGGGGTTAGAAAAATTTGGAAAATATCCCGACCAATTCAATTAATGACTATAACAGTGATGGTGTGATCCGATTCAAAAATGGAGGGTGTTAAGCTAGCCAAAATGCAGATCAAAGGTGGTCAAATGAGCCTCTAGTAGGACCTACTAGGTCAAAACCCTAATTTTCAACCTATAAATAGATTGAAAAGGTCAAACCAAATGTCATTTTCTCATTTGTCATATAGAATATTTCAGAAACCAAAGCTTTGAGAGACGATGGTGATTCCGACGACTACACACCATGGATACCGCGTGCGCACATTCCGACGACCCGAGGGCGCAGGGGCACCGGTAAGTACCCTATCCATGTCAAATTTTGATTTTTACGCATTTAATAGGGTTTAATGTGGGGAAAACAAATGCGATGCGATGCAAATGCTATCGCGAAAGCCGCATACACCTTCGCATTCGCCGCATTTGATTGTGTTGCGACGTAAGTGCAATGGGTAGGACAGGCTATTTGTGCAACTGCACATTCGCAAGGCTAAATGATGCAAGCGCTCAATTGCAACGCAATCGATGTTTTGTAATGCATTTGCCAATTTGCGAAGCAATTGACATGTCGAATGACACATATGTTGTTGAATCGTGCATTCGATAGATTAAATGACACATTCATTGTTTGCTTGCGCATTTGTTGGTCATAACGACGCATTTGACATATTGCAACGCATTTGTCTTGCGCCGAGCCGCAATTGAAAAATTGTGACGCATTTGCGGTCAATGTGACACAATTGAAGTTGACCAAAGTTGACTTTTGTTGACCTTGTGCTGAGATTAACCTTTATGTACCCTTGACTTGCTAGTAGTACAAAACTTTCCATAATGTCTCATAATATGTGCTAATCCTTGGCCTTTCCTTATGCAAAGTCAGCTTGTGCCCATTTATACACGAGAGTTCTGACCAGCTACCTATGCCTTCAAAGATCGTCTTAGTGATAGGAAGAGACAACAGTTGATGGCCCTAGGCTTGTACCATGTGACGTATCTGCCCATTATTCAGGCAAACAGAGGTTTGCTTACAACTCTTTGTGAGAGGTGGCATTTTGAGACCTGCTTATTTCACCTGCCTATTGGAGAGGCGACAGTGACTTTGGAGGACGTGTACCGCATTCTCTGGATTCCGATTAGCGGAGAGAGGGTGGTCTATGATCCACACCAAGGGTGACAGGTCCTGACAGAGAGGTATGAGGGTGTCGATGGTGCCCAGTTTGTCCTAGACGGTTATGAGATCAGCTGGGACGTTGTAGCCGACCGATTTCCCAGGTTTGATGCCATGCTCATGACCTTGATCGTCGTGGTCACGGATTTTCCATTGGATGGGGGGATGTTCTTGTTCACATGAGATTATAGAGGATTGTTTTCGCTTGGGGGCCATGCTTGTTGGCCATGTTATACCATCATTTGCACGAGGTAGTTTACCATCAGGGTCATAGTATCAGTTGTGGGACCACCTTACTCATGATTTGGGTATGGGAGCGCATTCTCATTTTTTGACCACTAGTCCAGATGTAGCAGTTGGGTGATGGGATGCCATATGTTTATCTGTATGCAGGACCAATTAGCCAGACTCGTGTTGGAGATACCGAGTACTGGCGTCATCGGATTGATACGATGATCAACTTTGTTTGGAGGCTGTACAAAGATTGTGCTCAGTGGTCAGATGAGGATGGCCACTTATCCTTTTGCAGACAATTATGATACTTGATTGGCCGCACGATACAGACACAGTGGATAATTGAGATGTACCTTCCCCAGTGGGTACTATGAGAGTTTGAGGAGTAGCAGATTGGGCCAGTAAGCATGACAGAGTATGCTAGATCTTCCACGGAGACCATGTGGGGGTTGCCCATATCAGTCACAACAGCAGGTTGACAGTCTAGTGGTAGTGTGATAGGTATGGAGAGGGGGTCTAGCAAATCCAGGGATGTCTACCGAGTTTGACACCTGGTGGCAGGTTCACAAGCCCATCCCTTTGACAGATCTAGATGGTCCACCGTTGATAGATCACAGATCAGTCATTCCATGGATTTCGAGGAGAGGGCAGGGTGGCAGAGACGGAGGGAGAGATGGTAGAGGTGCCAGGGGCAAAGATGGAGGCAAGGTCGGAGGCCGAGATGGGGGAGACAAAGGAGGTGGGGGAGGTGGAAGAGGTGGGGGAGGTGGAGGAGGTGGAGGTGATGACGGAGGTGGAGGAGATGGAGGAGGTGGGGGAGATGGCAGGGGTGCCAAGAGGAGGAGAGATGACCAAGGGCGGAGGTAGCCCAAGAGAGTCAGGTAGAGAGTGGGTGGTGTACCATTATCACCCATTCGGGAGGAGGGGGAGGAGAGAGAGACAGAGGCGAGGGCCGAGGAGGCTAGAGGAGATGGGGAGGAGGTGGAGGTGGTGGTTGAGGAGGAGGTGGAGGTAGAGGTGGAGGAGAGAGTGGAGGTAGAGGTGGCGACGGAGGAGCGAGTAGAGGCAGATCCACTTGTTGGGGGACACCCTCTTGACATAGATGTGGAGGAGGTTCGGGCCGAGGGGGAGAGAGATGAGGAGGATGAGGCAGATCAGCGACTGTGGGAGCACATGATCTTCAGAGATGATGAGGGTGACAGATCACCCATTCTGCTCGCGGATGCTACTATTGATTAGCAGATTGCAGATCTACAGAGCAAACTAGATGCGGCCTTATCTCAGAACAAGGCCTTGGTAGTAGAGCTAGAGGTCACTCGGGTGGAGAGAGATCAGGCCATTCTCCGACGGCAGGAGTCAGATTGATGAGTCACTGAGTTTGCAGAGTTGTGCTCTGGACCGACTGGGGATATGGCTCGGGAGTTAGCCAGGATGGCAGAGAGCAGGGGTCGATACCGGGTGTTATATGAGCAGGTCGTTCCTCTAGATAGACGGGACCTAGGGTTGTCTTGATCCTATAGCAGGACAGGTAGTGGCCGCCGGACACACAGCAACAGGTCTCACAGCAGTAGTCACACCAGTGCTGGGGGGTCTACTGCATCAGGGCAGTCTTTAGGTCACAGGTCACACAGCTCTCACAGGCACTTGTCAGGGCACAGTCACCGATCAGATCATGGTCATAGATCAGTGTCTTCGAGGCAGCAGACGGAGTAGAGTCAACCTCCTGTTATCGATCCCTCAGGATCACAGAGTCAGACGCAAGAGAGGACACCCATTTAGTTCACTATTCACCTTATGACTCAGCCGCAGTCAGCTCCCAGTTCACCTCAACGAGATGGAGGAGGGCCATCCTAGGATTTATTTTGTAGACATTTATATTTTGATATTCGATCCTGCGAGCTCTATTTTTTGGATATCATATGACTCTATCCTGTGACATTACATTTTTTTGAGAGTATATATATATGCGATGCAATTTTGATGTGGCCTATATGATGTTGTGTGTTATGGTATTCTAATGTTTTATGAGATGCTTATGTGATGCTTTTATGATGCTTATGAGATGTATGGGTATTATGCTTATGTTTATGAATGCAATTATGGATGTGGTTATGTATGCATTAATGTGATGATGATGTGATTCCTACATGTTAATGCAAATGTTTCTTTATGATGCTTATATGTTGATGCAAATGATGGTCTTATGAATGGATGTAAATGATAGCATTTATGCAATGTGAATTATGGTATTTGATATATGCAGATGTGAATATGAAATTCTCATGCAATTATGTACACAACTTTGTTTTTGTATGTCACAGGATATCATTAGAGGATGAGAGAAAAGAAGGTGAAGAGCGGTGTTGGTGCGAAGAAAGATATGCATGTTAGTGCGAAAATTAAAAAAATCCTTCAAAAGATTTGCTATAGTGCTATTTTAATTGTTGCTCTTTAATCATCATTGGGGGAAAATGTCATGATGGTCGACAAACACTATGATATGACATAGATCAATAGTGTGCAAGGTCAAACCATCACGTAGATCAAAATTCGCAGACAAGGATGATCATAACTCATGCAAGGAACACAGTTGCCCCTAGTCACTTTATCATGACCAACCACTAGAAAAAACAAACCAATCATGAGACGTCGTTGTTTCTCTAAATCCTGATGGTAGGATATCCTTGAGAAACTAGCCACATGATAGTAAAAACAGACAGTAAAATCACCATACTATGTCATTGCTTCTCTAAATCCTGAAGTCAGGACATCGTGGAGAAACTAATAGTAGAGTGATAAGCAGACAAGGATAATCATTATGATATGTCGTGGTTCCTAGGACATAAGGAACTAATATCATGATAATCATTAAAAGACAGAAAAAGTTTGCCAAGTGTTTGCCAAGTGTTTAAATGTCAGGTGTTGTTAAATGTCGAGCGATATCAAATTCAGGAAGGACACATCCTGAATGACGTTGATATCTAGGAGATCGATTCTCAGAGTTAGGAGAATTCATCAAAATGTCAGATGATGGTGATGATGCTTAGGAAGGACACATCCAAAAGCATAAAGAAGTTGAGGAGAGTCGCTCTTCAGAAGGACACATCTGAAGAAGAACCCAAAGCTTTGCCATGATAAATTGTTTTGATAGGATTTTGACTACATGTCATTGTTGACATGCTGAATTGACTAAAAGTGATGATGAAATAGATTGTCGATAGGTTGATAATTCAATATTGACATAAGATTCGCTTGATTTGAAGATAGCTTGACGTGTGTGAAAATGTTGTGCTATGAACCCTAATGGACTGACCTAGTGCGGTCTCGGGGGTCCATCAATTGATGGCCTTGCCTATGTTGTACACTCAGAGACCTCGTAATTCGATAGGACCAATGGCATTGTCCCAAGGACAATAGTTTGAATCATGATTTATTTTGCGACAAACCTAGAAGGACTGACCTAATGTCTCGGGGATTCAAAGATGAATCTTGCCTACGTAGCAAAAGCGCAGAGACAACGTAGTTCAAACGAGGACGAAGATTGATTGACATGATCGATTGAATTGATCAGATTGACTTTGATGTTGGATTTTGACATTGATTTGGATGTTTTTGCATTTTTTCAGGACACTTTTTGATTTTTAGATCTTTTTTCAGGACTTTTTCACATTTTTATGATTTTTTCAGGAACTTTTTCAGATTTTTATGATTTTTTCAGGACTTTTTAAGAATGCAGGATCATGCGCGGTACCCACTATAGTTACATGATAAAGTTCTTGCCCCCAGAAAGGTCGGGGAATACCCCTGTTCAATGATATGCAGATAGGTAGACACAAGGTAAAGGCAAGGATATGCAAGGAATGATGTCAACCAAATGTTAACCATGGTCGGAATTGAAAGGACTTAGGACAGATGTCGTGAATGTGTTAGGCCTTTGTGATTATGACAAATGGGTAAAGGTTGATTTGAGTAACAGTAGATGGCGAAACAACGATCGACTACGCATGGTGCCTGTTTGCTAGGTTTTCACCATGGTACTTATCCAAAGCGCCTGTTTGCCAGGTTTTTACTATTGGATGAATTCATTTCTTTTTACTATTTTTGTCATTTTTTGATTTTTTTGGTGTCACCAAGACGCCTGTTTGCCAGGTTTTCATCAAGGGATGATTTTTTTTGTATTTTGTAGGTTTTTCAGCCAAGCTCTCTGACGCTATGTGTAAAACTTTCTCAGATGTAAACTGTTGATAGGTTTTGTCAGTTGTTCTCCATCAGGTTTGGCCAACGGATAAGCTTCTGAACCAAATGTTCCAGTAATAAGGACCAAGCCAATTAGCCTCAAAATTACCAGGCTTTTCATGGTCCACCTAATTTCTGGGATTCTGCATGAGAACCAAGTCACTGATTTCAAACTTTCTCACCATTACTCTTTTGTTGTAACTTTAGCAAAGATGATTTTGATATGCCTGTAGATGATTTAAGGCATTTTGCCGTCTTTCTTATAGAATTTCTAGCTCATGGAGAGGAGTATGTCTATACTCTTCATCATCAACATTCCTTTCAAAGAAACTGAAAGAGAAGGAATTTCAACCTCGATGGGTAATATGGCCTAAGATCCGTAAACCAGGGAAAATGGAGTGGCTCTAATGGGGGTACAGATGCTGGTACGATAGGCCCATAAAGAAGGATTGAGTTGTAGGTGCCAATCTCGGCCAACATCATTGACGGTCTTCTTTAGAATGCGAAGGATTGTTTTATTTGACGCCTCAGCTTGGCCATTACCTTGTGGGTAGTATGGGGTGGAAAAATGGTGTTGGATGTGGAATCACTCACAGAGTTTATGAACGTCCTGATTTTTGAATGGACTGTCGTTATTTGTGATGATGGATTGTGTGACACCATACCGAAAAATGATGTAATTCAGGATAAACTTGGATATTTGTTTACCGGTGATGTAAGTGAGAGGGACGACTTCAATCCACTTAGTAAAATACTCAGTGGCGGTGATTATGAATTTATGGCCATTAGATGAGGATGGATGGATCTTACCCACGAGGTTGAGTCCCCATTGTGCAAAAGGCCATGGAGAACTGATCGGTCTTAATTCCTGTGTAGGTGCATGAATCAGGTCACTATGCACTTGGCATTTCCAACATGTTCTGACAAATTGAAGAGCATCTTTTTCCAATGTCGGCCAGTAGTACCACAGTTTGGTGACTTTCCTGGCTAAGGTTGGACCACTCGAATGAGATCTGCATATACCCTCATGTACTTCTCATAAAGTCATTTGGGCTTCATCAGTGTTGAGACAGCGAAGAAGGGTGTTGTCAAAGCCACGGCGGTATAAGGTGTCACTGACGATGGTATGTCTAGTCGCTTTTCGGATAAAGGATTTTCTTTGGTTGTTAGACAGATTGGGTGGGAGGGTTTGGGATTTAAGATAGTCATATATGTCTTGATACCAAGGCGAACTGGGACCAACAATCTCGCACACCATTTCTGACTCTGGAATATCATATGCAGGCATCAACAGTTGTTCCACTAAGAATTCAAATTGTGACACATTCTTAGGGATGTCTGGGAGAGATCCAATGGTAGCCATTGCATCAACTGCTTTATTCTGTGTCCTTGGGATTTGTTCAAATGCAATCATTTTGAAATAGGAAACTATCCACCATTCTTTTGTAGGGAAGCAACTTCTCATCCTTTGTGTCATAGTCATCATTCACTTGATTGACGACTAATTGAGAATCTCTGAATACGAGCAATGTCTGAATTTTCCATTTGATTGCTATCTTGAGACCTGTGACCAATGCCTCGTATTCTGCAATATTATTTGTACAAGGGAAGGCAATCCAAAATGATTTAGGAATTGAATCCCCTTGTGGTGTGATAAATAATATGCCAGCTCCTGAGCTATGACCAGTGTGGGACCCATCAAAGTATAGCTTCCATGGTAGAGCTGGTTCTGCGTGAAAAATAGACTCATCCAGAAAATCAGTTATCAGGGATGAGTGGCTTGGATTGGTGCATCAGCCAATTGATCTGCTATGACTTGACCTTTTATAGCCTTGCGCTCCACATACTGTATGTCATATTCGCTAAATATCATGACCCATTTTTCCAAACGGCCAGTCAATGCTGCTCGACTCAGAAGATATTTTAATGGATCAATCTTTGCCACTAAATGTGTTTGATGGCTCAGCATATAGTGTCTAAGTTTTTGTGCTGCGAAAACAACTGCAAGGCATGCCCTTTCAATGGTTGTGTAATTGAGCTCATATCCAATTAGTGTGCGACTGATATAATATATGGCTCTTTCTTTTTCTTCATGGTAATTTTGCACCAATAATGCCCCCAATGCATTTGTTGTTGTGGAGACATACAGGATTAATGGTTTGCCCTCAATAGGCGACATTAACATGGGTGGTGTCAACAGATATTATTTTATTTGGTTAAAGGCTATGTTGCACTTATCTGTCCATACAAAAGAAATGCTTTTGCATAGTAGATATTGGAATGGTTGAAACTTGTCCACCAACTGTGCAATGAAATGGTGAGTAGACTGTAGTCTACCCTGAAGTGTGCACCACTCACTAATTCCCTTTGGTGGAGGCATGTCCAGAATTGCTTTTACTTTTGCGGGATCAACCTCAATGCCTCGTCTCGAAACTATGTATCCCAACAACTTACATGATGTCACTCCAAAGACGCATTTCTTTGGGTTCAATCTAACCTTGTAATCCTCAAGCCGTCTGAAAATTTTGTCTAAGACTTTGAGATGTTCCTTCCTTGTCAAAGATTTTTCCAATAAGTCATCTACATAATCTTCTATTAGAATATGCATCATGTCATGGAAGATTGTTGTCATAGCCCTTTGATATGTAGTGCCTACATTCTTTAGGCCAAAAGGCATGACATTCCAACAATATGTTCCCCAAGAACATGTGAATGTTGTTTTGTGTTGATCCTCTGTTGCAATTCTAATTTGGTTGTAGCCGGAGAAACCATCCATGAGAGATAGCATCTCATATCCTGTCGTGAGGTCAACAATCATGTCTATGTTTGGTAGGGGAAAGTCATCCTTTGGGAAAGCCTTATTCAAATCTCTAAAATTCGTGCAGATATGGATTTTTCCATTCGGCTTTGTAACAGGAACAATATTGGATATCCAATTAGCATAGTCTATTGACCTTATGAACTCAGCATCTAGTAACTTTTTTAGTTCAGCCTTGACAAGTAATGCAATATGTGGGTGCATTTTGCGCAACTTTTGTTTGACTGGCTTGATTCCTGGGATTAAAGGAAGATGATGTAGAACCAATTTGGGATCCAGGCCTGGCATGTTAGTGTATGACCATGCGAAGCTAACTTTTCTCTCTATGAAGAATTGCTTAAATTTAGGTTTTTCTTCATCTAACAATGATGCAGCCAAGAGAATCATTTTGGGATTCTCTAGTGTGGCTATGTTAACTTTTGTTGTGTCCTCAATGAGCATAGCTGATTTTTCCTGTGTTATGGGGAGAAATTCCAGTCCTCCATCCTTAGGCACCTCAGAGAGGCTTTCACCTTCGGATGCGTCCTTTGTTTTTACTATTTTACTGCGAGAAGGTGCCTTGCGGTTTTCACCTAAAGGCATTTCTTTTTCTTTTTTATTTTGTGTATTTTTGCGACTGGAGGATTGCACAGTCTCCCTGAAGTAAGCTGCACAATCGAGATCAATGGAGAACCCTGTTTTGTGATCCCTCCATGGAATACCATCTCTTAGTCCCATGAATTTTGCGATTGCCCCGTCATTCTCAAATATGTCCATCACCGGTGGATCTTGTTGGTTCCAGTTGATTAGTTGTGGGTAAACAAGGGAGATTCCATCATCAGTATTGGTAAAGGATGGGGAGGATGCAGAAAGTGTGCAAATTGATGCCTCAAGTGTAAAGGAAAAGTTGTCAATTTCCACTTCTGTGTTTGATGCAATGGATGGTCCATACTCTAAGTCAGATGAATCAAATTCAAAATCATAATATGGGATGAAATTATCAACATCGTGACTAGTGGTAGGCATTTCAGAAGTATGGATAGTGAGCTCCAGTAGGTTAGGCTCATGGGTGGGCTCAGAGATGGGGTGGGATGATTCAGGTATTGCCGACGACACTTTATGTTCTTCTGGGTTCCAAGGAATGCTTACCCATTTCTTGTCTTTAGAATGTCGGTCAATAGGGTCAATGTTATATTGCTGGCAGAATTGTTCTTCAAAGGAAGGTTGGCTAGGTTCCAAGAATAGTTCATCAATGTCATAGTCACTGACGGTTTTGTCAGATCCCCATTCCCATTCATTAGAGTCTGTTTCGGTTAGGGATTCTTCGCTTGTCTCGACACTTTCCATTGCCGTTACGTCCTTACTTGAAAATTCATAGATACATTGATCATCAGTTTTGAGTTGGTTGAACCCTAGCCCTATGTATCTTGGTCTTGGCATTATGATAATAGGTTCCCTTCTTCCATTGCTGTTCTTTCCAAGGCCACTTGTGCCATCGAAACCTTGGGCTTTGCATATATCATATCCTTTGCCATAGAGATGCAGCGATAGTGGAGATAACTCTATTGGGTCTTTGTAGATCCAGTTATCCATGTCAATGATGACTTCATCACCCATATCGCCCCACTGTGTAAAAACACTTTTTGGTGGAACCTTGAAAGTTATTTTGGGCTCCACTGCAAAACATGGTCTACCATAGAATTTCGGTGGCTTCGGTATTGTAGTGATACAATAAGTTGTATTCAATTTAAACTCTCCACAACCAAGGTCCTGGATCTGAAGGTCTTTACTTGGGATGGAGGCCGATGAAGATGGTGTGGTAGAAGGTGATGGAATGGATGATTTTGTGAGTTTCGAAGGGTCAACGTATTTGGATGTGGTGGAAGATGAGGTTTCCTGATTGATGGGCACCTAGTGCTCAGCAGTGGCTCATAGGTTGGTACAGTATTGAAATGGATTTGGATCTCTTGGGATAGTGATCTCAATTCCATCAAAAGGGAATTTGAGGCATTGGTGGTATGTGGATGGAATTGCATTTAGAGCATGAATCCAAGGGTGACCAAGTAATATATTATAGTGTATGTCACGATCCAGGACCTAGCATGTGGTATCTATGATAACTGGTCCTACTCGGAGTGGAATTGTAATAACGCCTTTAGAAGCACGTTCTTCATCATCGTATGCCTTGATGATGATTCTTTTGCTAGCATCTACACATGCCTCAGAGAAACCAAGAGCTTTGACCAATTTCAGAGAGTAGATGTTCAATCCTGCTCTACCATCTACTAGGACTCGTCTAACTTTATGCTTGTGGACAAAGACTTCAATGTGGAGGGCATCGTTATGCAATGGTTTGGGTGAGGAATAGTCATTGTCTGAAAAGGTGATGTGGTGAGGTGAATTCAGGTATCCGACCATAGTCTCAAAGTGGTTGACATCGATGTTGGTTGGGATAGACGACTCTTGTAGTACTTTATCGAGGATGGCCTTATGTGTGGGTGAAATACGGAGCAGTTCGAGAATGGATATTTGAGCAGGTGTTTTATTCAACTGCTCGACAACGTTGAACTCTGGTTTTGTATTTGGTTGTCTGGCGGATGGACTGGGTATGGTGATTTTTGGTTGACAGGAAGAAGGACCTGGGATGGTGACCTTGCCTTTACGTGTAGTCACATTGCATTCTAGGGCTCTTTTAATGTTGATGGTATTAACAGATTCATCTTCATTAGCAGCATGAAGATTGTTAATAATAGTACCATCAGGATAACTGTATGCAGGACGAGTAGTATTATAGGTCGGACGGATGTGGTTGGCTTGATTGTTTGTATGCTTTGTGCCAGACGAGGAGGCTTTACCATGATCCTACAGTGGGTTTTTGTGTATGGTATGATCTGCATTAGATGTAAAAGATTGACCACCCAACTCAATGGTGTGGTTCTCTATGAGGTCTTACACCAGATTTTGCAATTGGTGACAAGAGGAAGTTTTGTGCCCTTTGGCACGGTGGTAGTCACAAAATGAACTGTCATCCCACCATGACGGCTTGAATTGACCAGGGTCATACAATTTTGGCTCTTCCGGCGTTATGATGCCGTTTTGAAGAAGTTTCTTCAAGACAGTTTCGATAGGTTCACCCAAAGGGGTGTATGTACACTTTTGGAATTGTCGTGGTTGACGCAACTGCCTTTGATTAGATTGTGCATAATTTTTTTGGATGGCGATGGTAGTTGGTGTCGGTGTAGTTACAGGTGTGTTTTGATTTTGCACTCCTTTGATTGTGAGTACATGACCTGTTGCATTGACGGTTTTTGCATCAACTACACCGTCATTTATGATGTGCTTGTTCTTAACCCAGTATTTTTTTTGTCATTTGAGCTACTTGAGTTATTGGTGGTGGTGTTGATGGTTTTGCCACCACATTTTAATTCACCTTTAGCTATCAAGGCTTTCTCAAGTTGAACACCCTTTTCAACAAGGTCAACAAAAGTGGTGCAACAATGGACTTGTAGGCCATACCTTAGTGGTCCTAGGAGAGTTTGAAAAAACATGGTAACTTTCTCCTTTTCAGGTATTTCTACCGGACATCTGCTTGCTAAGGTTCTCCATCTTTGAAAGAATGGAATGAAAGTCTCTCCTGCATCCTCTTGGGTAAGTTTGCATAAGGAGGCAATGTCGATGTCCATGTCAATGTTATAGCATAGTTTTTGACAAACTTGTTTGCCAATTCATCCCATGTTTTTATTCCCTTCGAAAAAAGTGAGAACCATTCTAGTGCATGACCTGCAAGACTTCTAGAAAAAAGTCTCATGAGATAAGTTTGCTCATATGCAATGTCCATACAACTAGTAGTGAATTCTCTTATGTGTTCAATGGGGTTGGTTTTGCCTTTGTATTTGGGAAAATGGGGTACCACATATCCATGAGGAAAGGGTGGCACATACAAGGTTGTGTCAAATGGATATGGACACAAATCATGCGACAAGTATGACTTCTCCACTTGCGTTTGAAGAGCAGCGAGTTGTTGTGTGAGTGCTTCCACCATGGGATGGTTGGTAGCATCACCTATGTTGGTGATAGGAGCAGCTTGAGTCCCCAACTGTTGAGATGAGATGTGTTGATTTTGAATGGGTTGCCTGTGAGCAAAGTGAGTGTTGTGATTAGGCGTTTGTTGGAAATGAATGTTTTGATGAGGGATGTGTTGCTGCGTATGGACTTGAGAGGCATAAGTGGGGATGCGATATCTTGCCATGTTGGACTGGATTTGAGGACCTTGCTGGTTTTGACTTTGTTGATGTCCAAATGGAGTGAAAGATTGATGGCCTTGTTGATTTTGAGCTTGTTGATGCCCAAATGGACTGAATGATTGAGCGCCTTGATTGCTTTGCCCAAATAAGAGATTGTGGCTTTGAGGAATGTTGGTATTAACCTGTGAGGAAGTGGGTTGGGTGCCTTGTATGGTAACTCTTCGTTTATTTCTCCCAAAAGGGTTAGATGAGTTAGTTGCCATAGTATTTGAAGAACCTAATAATAGGTTCGCTGATGTACTCATGGAACTAGATAAAGTTCCAAAGAGGTTTGATGTGGTTGCACCTAATGTTTGTGAAGGGATGGTGGATGTTTGTTGGGGGGTGGATTGTGATGTGGTGTTGGTTTGGGAAGATGTTCCCCCAATAGATGTTGCGTTGGTTGTGGTGGTAGTATGACCAAGGGATGTAGCATTGAGTGTGTTGATGACATTTTGTGAAGAGGCTCCCATGGAGGAATTGTGTGATGGTGGAGTGGGAGAAGTTGCTCTAAGAGTGTTAAGATCAAATCCCTTTGGTAACTTAGCCCCTTGGTCGAAGAGCATAGCTAGGAATCTAGAAGAGTCATTTAAGACCATTTCTTCCACAAAAGAGGCTACTTCTGGGTTTTGGGCAGCAGCTTGTATGTCTTCTTCAAAGATATCCCCATTTTGATCCCGTCAGATAAATGGTTCAAAAAGATGTGATGGAGATGATGGAATGTTCATCTCACTAAAAGGATTGAACTTGGAATTTTCCATGTCAAAACAAGGATTTTTCGTGGTATTAGGAAATGAGTCCATGCTCGTTGTGAACTCAAGAAATTTGGTGTCTTGTCTAAAAGGATCCATGAGTCTTTTCTTTTTCTGTAATCTAGTTTCAACCATACAAAGTTTTGCTCCACTTGGGATGATGGGGAGAATGATCTAAGTATGAGACTATGTTTTTGGTTTCTTTTTGGATTTTTAAAGGATGCTATGAATGCAAGTAAGACTAAAGGCTTGTGAATGCAAGTGGTGTGACACTAAAGGGAGATGCCAAATGATATGCAATAAATGATCCTAAGATGTACTTACTCGTGAGAGATATAAAGAGGACAAACTTGGGCAAACAAAGTTCTTGCAATGATTCAATTTTTGGAAGACTAATGGACCGTAAAAGGACTATAACTAGGACAAAGTGAAATTTCCACACTAGACTATTGAGTGGGAAATGATTCACAAAAGGATTGACAAAGTGATGAAGGTAATTAGGTCCAATGATAACCTACTAATGAATGCAAAGATTGGACAATGAGTGGTAATAGTCAACTCCTAAAATTTGCAAAAGTAAATGTCTAAGGACATGGTGAAACTATCAATGCAATCTAATGAAAATGAAACCTATTATGAGCCTAAAATGGTATCTAAAAATGCAATGTTTGAGGAAAAGTTGAGCAAATTTAGAGTCTGGTTTGGACTGTAACAGTGAAGAAATAGTTGATTGACTTGAGGACAAGTTGTGGACTTTCTGATTTGGACAGTGAAGAATTGTTTATAGTTTTTAGAAAATGTGTTGCATCAAATGCGACACAACAGAGCAAATGCGGCTCATGGAATCGAATGCAATTCAAGAAGTCTTGAATGCGACACAGTGTGGTGAATGCGGGTTTATGTCTGTCAAATGCGGCTCAAATTACTGAATGCGGCTCACTGATGGCAAATGCGGCTCTGTATAGGTCAAATGTGGTTTAACAGAGTGAATGCAACTCTGGATGAATCAAATGCGGGCCATCAGAGCGAATGCGGCTCGATATTTGGTGCTTGCGGTGTATCAGAGTGAATGCGTCGCAACAAGAAATTTTTAAAGAAACCCGAACACAGTTTTTGTAGTTTTGACAACTTTTTTGTTCAGATTTGTGTTTTTCAGTTTGTTGAAGTCTGATTTAAGAGTAGTTGGAAAACACAGAAATTAAAATGTGAAGTGCATGTTCAAGCAGACTCACTCTTATAGTCAATTGGGTCATCATAACAATCACAACCCACAACTTAAAATCACGTCGACTCACACAGCCATGTCACCCCCTAGAGGGTGCCTGTGTTTTTGTCTTTTCCAGGTGCATAATCAACGTGATGGAAGTGGATACCGAATCCCCTGAGCAAACAGTCCTTGGTGATTATAGGGTGAGTGTCTTGGGGGCAGATTCTTCCCTCCCCTTGCACTGTGATTGAGACAATTTTTGGTTACTGACACGGCTGGCTACTACACTATGGTTCTTAATAAGTATTTTCGTTCAGTGTGACAATGGATATACTCCCTCGAGAGACCTCCCAACCTTTAGAATAAAGGTTTTGGGGATGGTTATCCTGTCTACTACTGTCAAGTTGGATTTTCATCAACAACTAGCTTTTGATTATAGTGGGTTGGAAACCTTGGCTCTAGGTGTTCCCACTTAGGTCGTTCCTCTTGGGTGAGTACTTTTTCCCACAAAAGTAGGCCTTCTAAGGGTTGTAAGAAAACATTAAATGCATAAGTATGAAAAAATGGATAGGTCTGGCTTTTTGATCACCTAGTAAAGGGGAGAGCATATGCCTATTATCCAATCAAACACAAAAAGCAGATTGTTCAATTTTAAACCCAAAATAAAAAATTTCTATGCTAGGTGAAGATGTTGCTTCACAAAAACATGGTGTTCATTGTTAACCAAAAAAAAAAAAGACAAGTGTGGTGACTACCCTAGATTGATAAATTCCAATTAGATTGCCTATCCTAGGATTGGTAAATTGAAATTTATGTGTCTATCCTAGGGTTGGTTCTTTTTAAATACCAAAAGGAAAAGAAATAATGAAACTTTTTCCACGGATGCGTCGGATCCAAATTACAACAATAAACAGAAAAAAAAACAATGAATTTTTACCAGTTACCTGCGGCTCGGCAGAGCGGATGCGACTCGATTTCTGTCAGACGCATTGCGGCCGGTCAAATGCGTCGCTTGAAGGCTCGTATGCATTGTGACATAGTGATTGTGTCGCTCATGATCGCAAATGTCATGCGATAGAGCTATTGTGTTGTTTAGGTATGCATATGCGTCGTTCCATACCTTGAACCTGCAAAAAAAAATTGAAGTCGTACGAAACCTACAAAAAAGTCATGTTGGAAAGTTGGGTTCACCAATGTAATGATCTAAATATATTTCCTGCAAGACAGATCTAGGTTAGAACATGCATGCACTACAAATAATCATTCAATGGAATGCAAAGGATAAATCATGAGAAAAGGAATGAGTCTAGAATAGTCTCACCCATTTCTCTCCTCCATGACTACTTCCATTGTACCTCCTCAAGCTTGTTGTTATAATAAATGGATGTCCTCAGCCTTTGTGTGAGCAAACTAATATATGCCTAGCCTTTAAGCAAATGCCTTTGAAGGATTTAATAAAATGAATCTATATGCAAAACTAGAAAGTTAATTCTATTAATGCAAGTAATAATATAAGCCTATGTGTGATATGAAAATGCCAAACTGAGATAATCAAAAATAAAATAATAAATTAAGTGATTGATTCGATAATAATAAGAGAGGGCCAAAAATGAGATCAAGATTGTCATTTTATAGAAAATGCAATCTTTAACGGACGGTCAAGATGAGAGCTTTAAGGAATGCCCTAGAATCAAAGGTCAAGATTCAATAAGGCAACTCTCAATTAGGGTTAGGGCAAAATACCCATATGTGTGAATAAGATTTAATTAAATGAATTAAATCAAAACTAAATGTGACAATTGAGATGAAATTAGTAAAAATCAGAAGACAAGAGGATGGGTTTTTAGAAAATCAATAATTTTAGAAATTACTTGATTTGTAGAAGAATAATTCTATTTTGAATTAAATTAATTCAAAATATGGATTTTGTGAGATAAGAAATAATTGATTTTTGAAATCAATTACTAAATGAAGAATCAGTTAACCATGTGAGATATTTTTAAATGATTTGCTTTATTTAAAAATATAAAAGTGTCACATGCCATAATTAAATAATTAAAATAATTATTTAATTTAGAAGAAGTAGTTAATTAATTAAATAAATTAATGAATTTATTTAATTAAGAGAGGATTTAGGAATTAGTGACATATTAAATAGATATATTAAAATATATTAATTTAATAATCAGGAGGACATTAATGATGAGGATTAATCAAATAAATAAAATTTTATTTAATTAAAAGAAGACTTTGATAATTAGTGACCTATTAGATAAATAAATAGGATTTATTTATTTAATAATCATGCAGAATGAGAGATTACGAATTAATTAAATAATTATGAATTATTTAATTAATAGTTGAATGTGGGTTAGAAACATAATTAAAATTTTATAATCATGTTAGGACGAAAAGGTGGTAAAATAGTGCTCACAGGCCTAGGTCATTTTTAGGTGTCTACAACAACCACTCTTCCAACAGACAAACTTCCTACAAAAACAAGTATGTTCCACACAATGTTGCCATATGAACTTAAGGTGCCATGTATTAATGAAACAACTATGATAGAGTTAACTACACAAGTACAGGTGTCTGAAGGAAAATATTTGAATATTAAAAACAAACTGGGAGAAGAACAATAGCTTACATTGGAAAATTTGTTGAAGGTCCACCAAAATGCATTTGCATGGGATTATCATGATATGAAAGGCCTAAACCCAAAGATTTGTACCCATAGGATATATATCAAAGATGATTGTCAACTGTTCAGGTAGCCACAAAGAAGAATCAACCCTGCATAGAGAGAAATTTTAAAAATAGAGTTGCAAAAGTTGCTAGATGCAAACTTTATCTATCCCATTTCAAAGAGCCAATGGGTGTCTCCATTGGTGATTGTGCCCAAGAAGGGAGGAAAATGGCGAGTTTGTGTTGACTACAAGGAACTCAATGCTGCTACTAAGAAGGACCATTTTCCCTTGTCTTTTGTAGATCAAGTACTGGACTCACTTGCATGAAAGAAGTACTTCTCTTTCCTAGAAGGATTTAGTGGCTACAATCAGATCCAAATTGCACCCGAGGACCAGATAAAACAACTTCCACATGTCCATGGGGGACATATGCCTATTCAGTACCTCCCTTTGGTTTATAAAATGCACCTACAATTTTTTAGAGAGCAGTCATCAACATTTTTTCAGACATCTCCCTTAACTGCATGGGAATCTATATGGATGAATTTACCACCTATGGTGCTGATTTTGATGAAGCATTGGAAAATCTCAGGAAATTCTTACAAATATGTGAAGAACAAAATCTATCTTTAAACAGTGAGAAGTGTTTCATGATGATGTAGGAAGGTGTAGTTCTTGGCCACAACATTTATCACCAAGGAGTTCAAGTAGATCCTACAAAAATTGAGGTAATTACTAGTTTTCCTACACCTGCAAAACAAAAGGATGTTAGGAGTTTCTTGGGACATGCAGGATATTACAGGCATTTCACCAAAGACTTCAGTAAAATAGTAGCACCATTGTATACTCTATTCACTAAATATGTTGAATTCCAATGGACAGAAGATTGTGCCGAGGCATTTTCTGACTTGAAGGTAGCTTTGAATCATGCTCCTGTACTTAAGGGACCTAATTGGTAAATTCATTTTCACATCCATATTGATGCATCAGACTATGCTATAGGAGCAGTCTTAGGACAAAAAAAAGGATCCATTGAAAATGCTATTTATTTTATCAGCAAAAACTTACACGGAGCTAAATTCAATTATACAGTAACATAAAAAGAAATGTTGGCAGTGATCTATGCCCTGAAAAAATTCAGGCACTACATAACAGGCTACCAAATCTTTGTGCACACCGATCATGCAACCATTAGATATCTCATAAATAAACCCCTGATCTCAGGAAGGTTAGTTGGATGGTTGTTGTTGATGTAGGAGTTTGACATAACCATTGTGGACAAACTAGGGAAGGCCAATGTTGTTGCAGATTTTCTTTCAAGACTAACCACATCAGAAGACAATCAAGCCATAGATGACTCCTTTCCTGATGAGCATTTATTTTCCATTAGTGTGTACATGCCTTGGTATGCTGACATAGCTAATTACCTAGTGACAGGGAGATTTCCTCCTCACTTCTCTCCAAAAGAGAGAAGAGTGCTTATTGAAAAATATTTTCCTTTTACATGGATTTTTGGATGCTTGTTTTATACTGGACCAGATCATGTTATGAGAAGATGTGTGAGGAAAGATGATACATATGAAATTTTACATGCATGTCATGATGAACCCTGTGGAGGGCATTGTTGATGGTGAAAATGACACAAACAACGTTAAAACAAAATATTTTTACTCTATTTCTCCTGAAAAAATATAGACAACATATAGTAGCCTAACTCCCAAGGTCCTAGTAGTTGGTTCTCAACTGTCTGGTGTCACTCAATCGGTTCATGCAACTATAATGTTCAAGGGGCTTGTGCTAGTAATAAAGAATAAAAACAATGACTTGTTCATAGAGCTATTATTCACTTAGAGATGGGGTTTTTAAATTAAAAAAAAAAGATAGATCAAAGGGGTAAATCAGTAAACATGAATCAAAATCATCTAACATCCAGACATATATCTTTAACAATGAATTCTTTCCAACAGATCAAGAAAACCAAAGCATGATACAATGCACAAAATAGTCTATACCATTGTATACATCTAAAGTGCTTAATTAACTTCACAGTGACACATTAGGGCTGATGTAAGAAGTTGGGTCCACAAAAAACTCAAAAAGTGGAAGTGTTTTTGTTGTTTTTCATAATTTGTCACACTTGGACTGAAAATTTGAGGCACTTACACAATGAATTTTTAAAAAAATCAGTAATATGAAAGTTTGAATTTTGAATCTAGTTTCTAAATATGTAAATTATTCAAATACCCAAATTGTAGAAATTAAATTTTGATAGGGATCTATAAAAACCACTTTTTAAAAGTCCCTGTTTTTTTACCATACCATGCACGTGTACGGACACCACTTTTTGACCCAAATAAAAGTATTTTGCTAGTTCCTTTTGAGGAAAGAGAGCTAACAACATGAAGATTGATGGGGAATTTTTTTTGTAATTTTTTGTTGAATATTTTTTTTTTTATTAAATTTTTATTGGCCTTAATTGTTGTTTTTAAAAATCAACGTGTACGGACAACATAATTTGACCTAAACTAAACATTTTTTGAAACTTTTTTTTTTCATTCTATAAAGAATTGTCAAAAGATTGATGTCATATAATTTTTTTTTACAAGAAACTTCACCAAAAAAAAGTTATTAAAAAACAAAAAAGTCTGATATTTCATGTTTAAGGACTAGTTTGCTTTGAAATTAATTTAAAAATATCAAATATAATCCAATATTAATAAAAATTATATATTTGGAAACTAGAAATCGTGTTCTGTAATGGGTTTTAATTTTATAGATTGATTCAGAAAAAAAGTCCATCAACCATATTGTCAAAGATGAACATTCTTCTTCAATCTGCCTTAGTTTTTTAGTTGCAGGTCAAAGGCTAAGGCTCGGATTGCCAAGCCTTTCCCGAGCCTAAAACCAAGGCTGCAAGTGGGTTGGAGATTCAAGTTTTTAATAACACGTATGCGTTTTTAAAAACGCATATGCGCTCTTTATTTGTTCGATTATTTTTTTAAAAAAAATCTTTTTAGAAATGCGTACGCGTTTTGAAAAGACAAACGCGTACGCGTTTCTAAAAAGTATTTTTTTAAAAATAAATTATTTGTATGCACTCAAAAACGCGTACGCGTTTTATAACGCATACGCTTTTTTTTAGGCTCGGGTACCCAATGCATAACACATACGCTTTTTTTAATAACGCGTACGCGTTTTCTGCGAGATTTTTTTTTTTGGCCGAAACTTCCCCTCTTCATGGACCCAACTTCTTGCACTTACCCATCACAAATGCTTCAAAGATTTCAAAACAACACACATTCATTCATCACCAAGATCATAGATCAACAGACTTCAATAAATTCAATTCAATGATAATCCAACAAGATAATCCTTAAATCCAGTTTCTTCTAATGACTTTCATCACATAAGAAACTTTCATGCTTCAGCACAATCACTGGCATTCAAATAGATTATAACTTATCAGCCTTATCAATAAAAACCACTCAATTCTAACACCATATTGCGTAAACTTGTAACTTTAGTTAACTATAAAAATCAAGTACAATGTATCTTTGTAATCACTATGCAAAATTCTATCTCCTAATATTAGGTAGGTCAATTCTATTCTCTATTAGCCGACCCTTACAATATGATACCCAAAGGGTATTTATAGATATAAGAAATTCGAACTTCACTTCTATTTTAAGTCATCCACCTTTTTAAAAACTAAAACTGTCTTGGAAACTCATATCCATTTGATCTTGAGTTCTTACATTAGACATTCAGTTAAACTAGAGAACAAAAAATAGAAGAGAAAAATGTCATGCACTTCAAAAACTACCAGTGTTGCATGCAACATGCAAAGAAGAAAAAAACAATGCATGCAAGAGATTTATGCATGTGAAGTTGGGTCTACAATAAACTCATTATAACTAGTGAAGACTTGTTGTAATACATCTAATTCTGGCCCATCAACCCAACTATCTTCAAACTTAATTTGCTCTAATTCTGCTGCAACAAACCCTCTCATATCCTTTATCTTTGTCAACTCTCTTTTAGCGGCCTTTATCTCTTCTTTAACATCCATCAATCGATCTATCATCAAATCTTCACCATCATCTCCTTTCTGCATGAGTCCTTTAAACCTTTCATCCCATTTCTCTTTTTTCTGGCTCAAAGGTAGGCCTTCCTTTGTTAGTATATTAACATCTGCTATGATATCAATGACTACCTCCAACTCTTCAAATTGTTCGGTTAGATTATTAACAGCATCTTGGACCTCATTTCTATGCTTACACAAGAAATTTGTTCTGAATTGGAGTATACGAGAGGTCTTTTCCACAAAATCTTTATTATCCTCCTCGAGTATTGACTATTCAAGAAGAGTAGTCAAAGGCAATGTACTAACCTTCTCCAATTTCTGACTATACTCTTTATATTCCTCTTCTTGCTTCTCCAATGCCTCAATATATTGATGCATTTCCCTTATCAACTCTTATGTCCCTTTGTAAACCTCAAAGCCTTCAACCAAATCTTCATCTACTTCTTGATTAATCTTGTCAACCCACCTATCTAACATCTCCGCTTTGCCCCTTACTTGCACTAAATCATCTACCTCCTTTTTGCTCAACAAAATTGGAGTCTCAATAGCAGCTACCTGTTGTGATCTTGGAGAAGAGACACTTTTCAAAAAGGAATGCAATTGATCTAATTGAGCCTTAAGCTCATCTTTCTTCTACTTATCCTTTAACATTCTTGACTGGGTTGTCAAAGCTACCACATCAATTAGATTCATCTGTTGATTTTTGGTAGGCCTTCCCAAGTTAACAGTACTTAATTGATAATTCGTTAAGTGCATGTCTCCTACCTCCTTTTCTATCATCGGTATGGCACACTTAGCAATAATTTCTCCCTTGTCCGTGAGCCTGGTGGATTGTAAAATCTTGGCCTTCTTTTTAGGCCTTTCTTGTTCAATCTCCTTCATCATATCCTCCCAATTGAGAGGTTGTGAAGGTGTTACTGTTCTTTTCTATAGGTCCAATTTTAGCCAAGTGGGAGCACATGGAGCAGTAGTCATCATAGTAGAAGAAGAAGCAATAGTAGTAGTAGACGGTGGTTGCACATTTACTTGGGGTTGAAAATCAACCCTTGGTTCCTCTTGTTGTTCTTGCACCACATGCATCCCTACAAGCTTTTCAACCTCTTCCCTATCTTTTTGTTCCTGTATCTTCTTATCTTCATCCTCTCTTCCTCCAATCATTCTCTCTCCAGCTTTTCTTTCTCCAATCTTTCCTTTTCCAGTTTTTCCTTATCTAATTTTTCTTTCTCGAGAGCTTCTTTTTCTAGTTTCTCTTTCTCTAAAGCCTCTAGTCTTTTTTTCTCTAGTTTTTCTGCCTCTAAATCCTTAAGCTTTTCTACCTTTTCTTCTTCTTCTTGTTGCTTTCTAACCAGCTCTTCCGTGTCCTTTTCCTTTCTTAATCGTTCTGCTTCTTCTTTCTGGTGAGCTTCCTCAACAAGTTTTAACTTGGCAACCAAGACTTCTTTCTCCCTCCAGTTTCTTTGCTTCTCTTCCTCAAGGTCATGAATATTTTGTATTAATTCTAATTTATCATTTTCTTCTTTGACCTTGAGTTCATGCTCCTGTTTCCTTTTCTGCCTCTCTACTTCATCAGCTCTTGACTTAGCTTCAATTTGTTGTTGTTGTAGTATGGCATCAACTTGTGTCTTGGCACCCATTAAATTTTTCTTTTCTATTTCTTTAGCTTTTGCATCAGCATCCATTCTAACTTCTTCAAACAATGCCCACTGGTCCTCTTGTGTCATTACCCATTTAGTATCCTCCTCTAGAGGCATATTCTCTTGCACATCTTTCTCTGACACAGTCTCATCTGAATCTGTTCCAACATCATGAATTTCCCTCTCCACTTCTTTTCCCTTTGTAGTTTCAACCATACTATGAAGAGCCCCCTTTTGAACTTCTTCACTTTGTTCCTTTGTAAGTGGGACTTATGTGGCATATTCACCTAATGTAGGTGTTGAAACAACTGATCCCATTTGAGCATCTCCTTCTTGTGTTTTTGCTTCATCAACTGTTGCCTCAAGTTCTATCTCTTCAATGTCTAGGGGAAAGAACTCCAAAGGCTCTTTGGGAGGTGTCTTTCTTTTGAGTATTTCATACCCTTTCCCCTTTTTAGGAGTTGTTCCTTGAGGAGCTTTGGTTCTTAGCACCAACCAGTGAACACTTCGATCCAAGACTGTTTTTCCTATTTTCTTTATGTCAATAGTTTCTTCACTGTTCAAATCAATCGGATCCAAGCTCTTAGTTCCTATGTTTAAAGCTTCATAAGATGGATCCAATACAACTCCATCATCCACCAATGTGTCAGGAATGTCATTTTTGACTCCAATTTCTGCCATGAGTGAGACAGATAACCTCTCATAATTATTTTTCCTCAAGTCATACTCATCTTGCCGGTCACTCCAGAAATCTTCTAATAAATTGAAACGCTTGTCAAACATAGAAGGCAACAAGGCATTCATCTTACCCTTTGTGTCAAAATACCTACAAGCTGTGTATAAACCTAACTTCAACTGTATCAGCTCACTGCAGACCACCTTTGCTCCTACCAAATGCTGACATCTATTCTCACCCAACTTTATGGGGAACTTGTGACATTCTGTCTTATGTTTTATTCCAAACTGATCATTAAATCCAAGAGCCTAGTATACAAACTCCATTAGCACTATCCTGTTATTGAAACACCTTGGAAGCAAATGTGGATGGCCTTCAAAACCAGCTAACCTAAAATATGTAAACTTGGGGTATTGAATGTACCAACATCCCCATTCAGCAATAAACACCATAGCCTCTTGACTCAGCCTGTACCCTGCATCTTCGTTGAGTTGATTAATGACTACATATATGAATGCATCATTAACCCTTCTGAATTGAGTCTCAACAACCTGTAGAGACAGCTGGTTATAATGCTCCCATACCTTCTTTTGTCCATCCAACACTCCCATTATCCCTACTCTGTTTAAACTTGGGAAGATATCCAACCTTGCTACTGCATACACAATGTAAGAAGTCATAAGAAGCATTTAGTCTCCCTGATGTTGGTCAGTTGATCATGAATAGCATTTGACACAATCATCGGCCAATCAAACTGCTGGGCTCCATTTAAGATTGTCTGGATGAAAGGAAACATCCACTCCTTGAAATGAAAGGCATCTCTCTTCCCAAAAGCCCTAGACAACATCATTATTAAATTTGATACCTCTTTGTAGAAATCTACCCTCTTTGGCTGGTCTGCAAGCTTGGTTAGAGACGTATTCTCTGTCTTCAACCACTTTTTGTTCAAATGAGATTTATTGGATTCTTTAAACTTACTATATTTCTCCAAGGCCTCTGCCTCATCCAACTGCACCAAGTTCTTAGGATCCGGGACATTAAATATATTTTGAAATGCTTGAGGAGTGAGATCAACAATTACATTGTTTTGTGAATCCATGCATTGTCTGGTAGTAGGATTGTAGGCACTAGCTTCTATCAAGATCAACTACGAGCACTGGATTGATAAAGGAAACACAGTGATATGGGCCAAGCCGGAATCAACAATTCTTTTGGTTCTAGGCGTCACATCCTCATTGAATGTTTCAGTATATGCCTCCTCAAAGTTGTACTGGCCCAAGTTTGTGTTGGTGATGTCTAACCAATCTGATTCTACTTTGCTCACTGTGACAACAAGAATCTTGTGATTATAGATTAAGGTATAAGGCAACTGTTCTGGCTTAATCTTCTTTGGTTTGGGTACTGCCTTTGATATTCTTGCAGGCCGGTTTCTTTGGGAAGCTTCTCTTGATGTTCCTGACATCCTCTTAGCTTTCCTGCAACAAAATCTCTAGTTAGATTCTTGAATAAACATCTCGAAATGTGTCTTTAAACTCATACCTTTCAAACATACATTGGAGATCGAACCAGGCAGCAAACATCTTAAACAATCCTCCTTCAACATACTGCAGGGCTCGAAGCAGAAACTGATATTGACATTCTTCTAACAAGAAGCGGGCTTAGAGTTGGAAGTGAAATAGTGATCGAAATCGGAACCGAAATGGAAACCGATTCGGTTTCCTTTAGATTTTTTGTTTTCATATTTTGTTTCGATTTCGCTTCTGCTTCCGCCAAGGTTAACATTTTCATGAAGTAAAAAGCTTCTTACTATAAGCGGAGTCGGAGATGGGATGGAAGATGGAATTGACACTTAACATAAAACACATCCAAAACTCTAAATCAATTCCGATCCCGCTTCCGGCTATGTTGACCATGACGTCATCAATTATTTTAACAACTTAATGCATAACTTCATGATTGAAGACCAAGGTCATATTAAACGAAATAAGGCTTAAACTATAGCATAAAATCGACCATGCCCATATGACCGCGGGGAAGACTGTATTTTAGGGTACCATATTTAATCATTTTAAATGTGATCACAAAAACGCATAAAACCCTAACCTAGAAAATGCGATATAAAAACTAGGGCACAAATTTAACCCCTCTATTTTAACCAAATTGAATGTGCGACAAAAACCCTAAGTAAAAACAAGATTCTATCAACTCTAAGTCACTGTAAAACTTGAATTTAATCTAACTCACTGTGAAAACCCTAATTAAATCTACGTATTTTAAACCTAATGCAGCATGACGCGATCACGACAAAATGTAAAAATGACCATGCCCTAACTCACTATAAAACTTGAAACGCAAGCATAAAACAAAATCAAGAACAACAAACAAACAAAAGAAAGAATACAAACACACAAACCTACGAAAACGGTGAACCTGCCCAAAGATCTAAATAAAACAATACAAACGAAGAACACGAAAGCAAATAAATAAATAAATAATGAGAATAGGAATCCTACCTCGAACACAAAACCTGACTAACCTTCTGAATTGATTTGCAAGCAATTATCTCCTCCTCTTGCAATTGATTCACTCAGATGGACTCCGCAGCTACTCTTTTTTGCTCTTTGATTTTCAATCAATGATAATAATAATGTGTTTAATCCTTAATCAAGGTAAAATTCAGAGTTCTTACCTACGCATAGCAGCTATCATTAATGCATTAAATACAGTTAAGCAGAGTCAGAACTAGGGAAGAACAAACACTTCACTACAGTGAGACTTCAGTAAAAATTCAACGACCAAGAAAACGACCGGAGCGGAATCAAAATGGAAACTGATTCGGAAACTTAAGGAATTTCCCAACCTCATTCTGGTTCTGGGTCCGGGACTACCAACAAAGGAAAAAATGAAACCAAACACAAAAAGAAACATAAAAGACCGACATAATGAAACTTAAGACAAGGACTTAGTCTAAAACAAAAGTTCAAAAAGTGGAGGCGAAGACGGGATGGATTTTGATTTTGCAATTTTGAATAAATACTGACTTAACGTCCACTCCGGCTCTGGCTCTGATAAAAACAAAACAAAAAGGAAAGGCTATTGGGATGGGAACTGGCAAGATTTTTGATAGAAGTTTCATAACCCGATTTGGTTCCGGCTCCAGTTTCGACAGACAAAACCAAAGAAAAACAAAGTGTTGGAAACAAAAGACTCCAAACTTTGTTTGAAAATCAACCAAGGATAAAAACATAAAAGGGGGACCCATTTTGAACAAGGCAAAAGATGGGGTGGTTATGCAAGGCATAATAGGCATTTTGCAGCCAAAAGCAAAACAATGAAGATTTTGAACACATGAAACTATTGGCCTACACTCCACAAGGATTTAAGAAGATATACAAGGAAATGTGATAAGTGCCAAATAATGGGCCGACCAACCAAATCAGATGAGATGCCACTCTATCCCCAAGTAGTAGTGACTCCCTTTGACAAGTGGGTATTAGATTTTGTGGGACCCATTGATCTGCCATCAAATGGTAAGTCTTATATCTTGGTATGCACTGATTATGTAACTAAGTGGGTAGAAGTCAAGGCCATGAAGCATGCAAGAGATAATAAGGTTGCAAAAAAAATTATGAATAAATTTTCACATGATATGGATTCCCAAGAGAAATAGTAACTGATCAAGGAGCTCAGTTTAAATCAATGCTTGTTACAACACTAATCGATGAATATAACATAAGGCACAAAAATTCTACTCCTTATCACCCTCAGGCCAATGGACAAGTTGAGGTGACCAATAGAGAAATTGAAGCCATTCTAACCAAAAAAGTGTCTATTCACAGAAAGGATTGGGAAAATAGATTATCAAAGGCAATTTGGGCCTATAGAACCACCTGGAAAACAACTACAATCTTCACTCCATTTGAGCTACTGTATGGGAAGACAACTATGATGCCCATTGAATTCGAGCACAAGACTCTTATAACTACAGTAGACTTAGGGATGAATATTTTTGAGGCACAAAAAGAAAGAATCATGCAGCTGAGTGTTTTAGATGAGATGAGGAAGACAACCTTGCACCACACTGAGGTCGTGCAGAATCAAAGAATCAAATGGCATGACAAATTTATCAAAGAGAAGAAATTTCAGCTAGGTGATTGGGCATTTCTTTATGACTCATGATATCAAGACAATGCAATAAATTTGCAAACAAGGTGGCTAGGACCATATGAAGTTGTTGAGGTCTTTCCCAATGGAGTTTTTCAGCTCACCACCATTGACCCTGTAAAATTCAAGTTACTAGTCAATGGTCATCATCTTAGATTGTATCACAAGCCAACTTCCAAAGAAGAGTTCCTGCAACAATTTATCCATCATGTAGCACCCGAGCTTCCTGTAGCTGAAGTCAATGGACCTAGTGTCCCTCCTTTGGCTAATTAAGGTATGTACTTGTCATAATAAAGACTTCTACTTTTATAGAAGTCCATTTCTTTCCCCATCCACCCATCCATCACCACCTTTCTCTCTCTTCCATCACTTCATTCCACCTCACATCATTTCACTTCATCATCATTGATTGCTCAATTTATTTCATTAAAAGGTGAACGGTACTTTCTCCATAATATTTGCAACGTATCCTCAACACATTTAGGTATGTGCACATTAATTGCTCTCTTAATTATCTTTTTAGTGCATTCATTTAATCGTTGTACGTTAGTATGGACGTTCACGCATAATTTTCATACCTCCCTATCAAATCACTACTGTCATCTTGTATGTGTGGACACATGTCCAAATTTAGGTTGGGGGGAGGAAAGGAAAGATGTAGGTACATTGCCCACATGTCAGTCCATGCTTGTCTGCGTCAGCAAATCTTGCTGAGCTGATTTAAAATTTGAAGTAAAGGATGGCTCGCATATGTGATGTGACACTAGATTTCTGCCACCATTTCTTTTCATCATAACTCCCTTTTATTACCCCTTCTTTTCCATTATTGACCCCATCATAATCTCGAATTGTAAGTGGTAAAAGGTAAGAAAATACAAAAGGAAAATTTAGTCGACATTGGTACATGACAATTAAGCTAACAAGTGCTGCAGAAAGGAATTTTTTTTCAAACAAGAATTACAAGAAGGGAATTTTGCAGAGTGATAGTTGATTGTGAACAATGGGAGGCTAACTAATTCAAAATAATCCCTCGGTTCATGATGCCTTATTGTATGATGCACAGTGCCGAGCTGAATTTAGAAACTGTGGTTGGTTGGACTACTTCCTAAAGTTGGATGGTTTTGATGAATACATTGCACTAGAGTTTGCCCAAAAAAATTTAGAAGGAAAAGCCACAGTAAAAGGGCTGGAGGTTGTGGCAACAGAGAAAATAATTGTAGAAATTATAGGGTTACCTTCTGATGGTGAGCATTACCCTGTTTATATAGATGCTAGGTCAGCAAGGGTCGTATTCATAATACATGGTGACCCTCCAATTAGTATAGACAAGCAGGGTGCCAAAAGAACCTCTCTGCCCAAGCCATGGAAGTAGGCAGCCATCCACATTATCAAGTACATCACTTGTGAAGTTCGATTGTCAAACCTACATTCAGTACATTTCAAACTTTTGAGTCACATAAGGCACGGGAGAAGAATGAATGTGCCAAACGTCTTGTACAACCTTCTCTCCATCATGGCAGCTAAAACTCAAAAAGGTAGGGACAATTTTGTTTCACACCATTGCCTCATTAAATTTTTGGTTGAAAAATATCTACATGATGTAGCACCTGAAATGACCTCGGAGGAATTCATAAATGCTGATCAATTTAGAACCAAGCAGCTGCAATCTAGGGATTTACCTCAACCAAGTAGGTCTAGCAGGAGATTAAACATGGTTGAAGCCACCCCTGGTGCTTCAACCTCTGGTGATGGCTCTAGTATGAATCCTCCTGCAGCAAAAGGGACCATAGACATTAGTTCCTCCGAAATAAAGCACTTTGAAAAATAAAGTTCTTCATCGGATTCTAATGATGATGTTCCACTTGAGACCCTAGTAAGAACTAAGTCACAAAAGAAGGAGGCAGAGGCAGGAAAAGGAAAAGCCAAAACACGGCCTATGGAAAGAGAGGTGCCAAGTCCTAAGAAGAGAAATGTTGACACTATTCATCCTGCAGCCAAAGGAAAATTTGAGAGCCCTCTTAAGAAATCAAAACCAGCTATTGATATGCCTTCATGAGAAAACCCTAAGTGTGGAAGGACATCACATAAGAGCAGAAAATCCCCAATGGGGCAGGAAAATTTTAAAGAAAAGAATGTATTCGAAGAGGTAGAAAAAGTGACCCTAGTGGATCTTGCTCCCCTTGTAGAGGAAGTTGAAATTTGAGAGCATGAAGAAAATCTGGAGTTCTTGTAGCAGGACCAAGAATTAGATCAGGAGTTTGTGCAACAACTACAGGAACCAGAACAAAAGGCTATGCAATAAGAAGTGGGGGAAGAATTTGTACCTCCACAGCCTGAGCCAATTGGACAACCTGAATTTATGCAAATGATACTATATGGGGAGCAACCATTGACAAAAATCCTCGTAGGAATTCATAACTCTCCTAATTTTTCAGTACATGCAACAATTTTGAATTTATGGAAAGAGATGCAAAGGCGAGAGGAAGAATGGAAAAAGGAAAAGAAAATATTGAAAAAGGAAATTCAAGAGGGATGAAATTATTGAAGAAAAGAATGAGGAGATTTCCTCTCTAAAGGAGAGGGTGGACAACATTGCAACTCTAGTGCCATAGATTTTAGAATGAAAAATCCCTCCAAGAGTTTATGCTCTGCACTTGAAGGAAAAATATCTCTCTTTTAAACTGTCAAGAAAACATCTCAAGTTTGAATCCCTCAATTGAGACTCCCATTGAATTTTCCAATGCTTATAGGATTGCCTCCCTTGAAATGAATAATTTTTTATGTGAATTTTATTTACATAATTTTGTTGTAACTCAAGACCAAGAATGGAACCCGCTACTGTATGTTAGAGATATCCAATTGAGAGCATTCATGTCTTGGGTGCAAAATGAGATTAGCTGGGGAGAAAAATATAATGCTTATAGGAAAAGGGAATCCAATATCCCCTTGGCCATTAGAGTTGAATCAGGAAACCCCAAGGATATTTACAGAGAATGGACCAAAATTTTTTTCAGGCCTAGTTATGGTAACATAATTATGCCTTGGATTGAGGCAGTTGACAATGAATATGAGGTAAAGATGATAGCTAAAGAGGACACCATGAAAGGATATAACAGAGATGGAACACTTTAACTGATGAGATGAAATGATTTGAACCTCATTCCATCCATAACTATGCTGCAGCAATAAAAAGGATTGAAAGGTACATTCATCTTGAGAGAACAAAGGGCCGAGAGTGGCTTCCCTTGACTTTTCAGCCACCTATCCTCATGTGCCCTATTCCAAATTTTAGAGTCTACCACTATGACATTGGTGAAGAAAATCAAAGATGGAGAAGACTTGATAGATTGGGAGGATTCTACTGGGACCCTGACTCACGCTCAATAGACACTGATATTGAACAATTATCAGTTGCAAATTTTAGAGCTTTGACCAAACAAAAAAACAACTCTTCCCCTACTGGAGGACCAACAAAATATTAGGTTGGGGGGAGTGATGAGCCTAGTTTTTGGTCCAAATTTGGGTAGAATCTATAGTTTATTTTCTAAAGTTGACATGGACTTTGATATTAAAGGTTGATATTTCTATAGAGTTTCCTTCAAACCATAGACATTTTGGCTTAATTCCATTTCTACCAATTTTAATGACATTAGCCTATTATGTGGACTATCTATATTAATTTTGCATGTGGTTAATGAATTTTCTTTAAGGTGGTTATAGATGTGCAATTGTTATGCATACTAACATTTCCATGCAAACATACTTGAGGATACTAAATTGAGAAATACAACCGCTAGCTAGTCATGCTGAGGAATTATTTGAGGGTCAACTGAAGGACGACAACATGAGATTCCCCATATCAACCAAATGTAACCGCCTTATATTGGTCTTTCAAAATGTTGAGTAGTTGTGAGCATTACTGCAATGTTGTTTGCATTTGGACATGCATGTCTAACCAGATTCCCTGCATGTGTAACCGCCCTTCCATTCTTTTCTCTATTTTCCCTAAATGGTGTCCTCTCAGTTAGTGGGAGTTGACCACCTTGTTTAGTTGGTAGGATAAATAAGGTTTGGATCTTCCTTCTTCAGGAGGCTGTCGAGTTGTTAAGTTATTGATGTTGTACGATATGATAGTATACTAGCATTTTCAGACATGCTACTCTTTTGTATTTACATTTCCCAATGAATAAGATGAAGTTCTAAGTTGAGAATTTGAGTTTATATTAGTTTTAGAGGATACTCATCCAAGGGGTCCCACTTGGTGAGTAATCCATCCTTTAGTTTAGCTAGATTATTTATTAGTTTTTGTTTATTACTTAGTTAAGAATTTGGCACTGACTCTTCCTATAGCCACTAGAATTCCATTTTGTGATTGTTCCTGTAGCCAAAGCGAACAGAGTAGTTTCATGTTTGTTGCTCATATTTTCATTCCAGTCATGCATGTTCAGCTTTTTTTAATTGTTGAGTGATGTTCAACATTTACTTTTTTCCTTTCCATGCAATTTACTTTCAGTATTGAATCTTTCTTAGCTATAGAATGAAGATGACTACTTTGAAGTTCCTAGTGCACATACTATGCTGGCCCATTTCAAGTTCATGTCCCTAGGTTGACAATTTAAATGCACCTTCATGATGGTTAAATTGGATATTCAGGGTAGATGTCTAATCTCTGAATCATGGCTATAAAGGCTTAGTTATTGAAATCATTGTAGGATGCTGACACCGACTATATGGTTTTGTACTCATGATATTTTATGCTGGGGGATTTCACATGTTGCTCTTATTTCTATGAGGCTGATGACATATCTATTCACATGTGAGCCGAAATTATTGTTTTTTTATTACAATTTGATATTTAAAATTGAAATGGATTTCTATTTCTGGTGGTGTATCATGAGTTCTACAGTGTTTTCAGTTGCTTATAATGTCTCTTCAGTCTAGTGCCAATTGGCACATAATTTCTCTCTGGCCAAAAGGGAAAGAGTTCAATGATCCCCATCCATATGACTATGAAAAATTGGGTAAATTTTTTTGTTTGGATGATGCAGATACTTTTTTGGCTTGCAAAAAGGTGGTGGGTTCCCATTGGTAACGGGAAAATTCTAATGCCACCTTTCATGATGTACTTTCCCATTTTTTTACTATATGCATGGATATTCTACTAGACTCTGAGAAGGTCATGGTTCTTACTTCAAAATTTTCTCAACCAAGTTTTATTTTGACCTGGAACTTCATGAAGCTTTGGATAATTATTGTTTTAATTTAGGTCTTTTTCCTGTCGGTGGCTTTATTTCTCATAATGATCTGATTACTAATGATTTTGTGGATATTTGTTGTTTATTCTTAGGTATGACATCACTTGTGATTATTTTGAGAGGAATGTTCTTGATTGCGATGACTTGCATGAGAAGTTTTCCCCAAAAAATTCTTGCAGTTGGAGTTGATGTTTTCCTTGCTCTTCACTCCTTGTTCGATATTGTAACAAGGTCAAAGTCATTTGAGAAAGCTTCTACCTTCATCTCAAAAAATGCAGAAGCATGTAATGTGTATAATCCTATGCCTCCTTCCCATTATGAGGCTAGTTCTTCTTCCATGATGGAAGACTCTTAAGAATTTTTTATTCACTCATTTTGCTTCCGTGAGCTCTACATACTTGTCTAGCTTGTGCTAGACTGGGGGTCGATGGGTGGTTTCACACTACCTTCATTGGGTTTTGTATCTGGTTGGGATTTATAGTATGCAAATACAACTGTCTGGTCTAAAATTGGGCTCTCCTATAGTCAGGATTGAGTTTTATATGATACAATGTAATACACTTTTATTAATAAAATTTCAGTGGCTTAGCCACTTTTATCAAAAATAAAAAATAATTTTACTATTATTGTTTGAGGGTTAACAATCAATTATAATATTTTAGTCCAACAATAAAGTATTTTTGGCATAGTTTGGAACAATGTAATAATATTGTTGATGCCACTATATGAAAAATAATAAATAATCAAAAGAATAGTTTGTTTAAATATTAGAGTTATTATTAAGGGGAAACAAGGGTCATAATGTGATTTTAATATTGATCAAACCATAATTACCATTATTTATAATTTTGAATGGTAATTAATTTGGTGCTAACATTAAAATCAAATAAAACATTAATACTAGTAATACAGATGTATAATAGTAAATCGAAATGTTAGGTACCAACGAAAAAAGTGGGAATTAAGATTTAATTGGTTTAACATGGGTATTAAGGTCAGTGTTAATATTAAGAGTATCACCGTACTAATATTTTAACTTTAATTATAGGCAAGAATGTAGCTGAGTATAGCTATTTGTTAGCTCCTTAAGTATAGATGGAACAAGTTATAATGATAAGTTTGTATACTGCTCATTAGTCAGTATTGGAATTGAACAATGTTCCTTTAACTCCTACACTTCAAATGTTTAGAGTGTTAATTATTTTAACTAATGGGTTTAATTAGAAAAAAATTGTTAGATTTTCTAGCAAGAATATAGGCATGACAAGTACATACCCCCCCTTTGACCAGCAACACTTCTTCAAGAAATCATACCATCTCCCCCCAAGGAGCACAATATTTCTCCTCTTCAAGTTTATTTTCCTTTCAAGTATACAAACTCCTTCCTAAAGAAACTAATAGACTCCCCCTATCAATAACAACCATTACCAACTCTCCTTGAGAGGAAGCCATCATCAGTCCAGGCTTAAAGATATATCTTGAATTGTACTCCTCCTGGACATATACATCAATTATGCATCTAGTTAGAAAAGGGAGGGGAAATAACCCCTAACTTCTACCTGAGATACTCAAAAGTATCTTTTGAAAGTGCCTTGATGAAAATATCTACAATATGATCTTTGGTAGGCACATACTCCAATCTGACTTCATACTTCGTAACCTTCTCTCTCAGAAAGTGATACCAGATACAAATGTGCTTATTTATTGAATTCATTATTGGATTCTCTGAAATATTAACTGCACTAGTATTTCCACATAATATAAGAATGGGTTTGTCATACACCACCTTCAAATCTCTTAGGGTTTTCTTCATCTAGAGCACTTGGGTGTAACAAGATGTTGTAGCAATATATTCAACTTTTGTTTTAGATAAGGACATTGAGTCTTGCTTCTTACTGAACCAAGAGAACAATTTGTTTCCTAAGAAAAAATGCACTACCACTTTCACTTCTCCAGTCATCCACACATCTTGCCCATTCAACATCAGTATAAGCACTCAAGAAGAAATTTTGATCATTCTTATACCACAAACCATAATCTGAGTTCCCTTCAAATATCTAAATATTCTTTTCACTGCTTTCTCATGGCATTGCTTAGGATTTTCTTGAAATCTGGCAACCAAACATACTATATGCAAAATATCAGGTCTAGGTACAATAATCCTCCAATAATAGACCTATAAAAAGTTTGATCAACCTCTGGAGACTCATTAGATTTTCTCAAGTGGCATCCAATCACTGTAGGGGTACCAACTAGTTTGGAATCCTCCATTCCAAACTTCTTTAACATCTCCTTTATATACTTAGCCTGAGAAATGAAGATACCACCATCTTGCTGAATAATTTGAAGCCCAAGGAAGAAAGGAAACTCACCAATCATTGGCATCTCAAATTATTTTTGCATCTCTTCTGTAAACTTCTTGCACATATCATCATCTCCACCAAAGATGATGCCATCAACATATACAACCACAATAAACAACTTATCTTCTTGAACCTTAATGTAAAGATTTTTATTTGTAGTACCTTTCTTGAATCCTTGTTGGAGTAAGTACTTATCCAACCGATCATACCCAGCCCTAGGATCTTGCTTGAGTCCATACAAATCCTTCTTGAGTCTACACACCATATTCAGATCTTCTAATAATTGAAAACTATCTGGTTGCTCAATGTATACTTCTTCCTCTAGATCACCATTCAGGAATGTTGAGTTGACATCCATTTGATAGAATTTGGAGTCCTTATGAGCAGAAACATCCTTATTGCATCCATTCTGGCTACCAAAGAAAAAGGTCTCCATTAAATCAATACCCTCAATGAGTATATTCATAAAAATATATGGAAAAAACTTCATTTCCTGAAGAATGTGGAGCATTCCAACATGCCTTTATCAACACTTTACTTTGTCATAGCATAGACCAAAACTTTTTCACACACTTATTTCACTGTACAAGGTGTAATTTTTTGAATTCTTGAATATAACACCTTCACAACATGACTAACTTGTCTTGTAAAGCGCAAAACAAAATCTTTTGTAATGGAGAGATGCGAACCAAAATATCATGATTCTCTATGAAACATTTATTTACACCAAAACCTTCAAAAAGGTTCATTCTTGCACACCATATCTACACATCTTTTTCTATGTTGAAATCTTCAACATATTACCTTTTTTAGGGGGACTAAAATATTTTACAAATGAAATCTCCCTTGAGATAATTCTCTATCTTTTTTTGTCTTAGGGTCAAGTGTGTATAATACACGAGTGTGGAATCATCCTTACTCTCCTTTTCTTGAGCTTGTTCTTTCTTCCAAAAAATTCCATTACCCTTCTCTTGTTGATAAATGATTTTATCCCCTTTTTAATTCTGAACTGATGGCTTCACAAAACCACTTCTGCAACTATTTTCTTTATGTCCCACTTTATTGCATTTGTAGTACACAATGTTGTGCTCCAGAAGAAATTAGTTTCTCTTCACCTTAGACCTACACTTAATAGATTTTTAACTAAATTTGTTGCAAGTATAACAATATCCATGAAATGATATAGCTTTTTTTCCTTGAGGCATAAATGTTCTTCTACTCATGTTATTATTCCTTCTTTTTCTAGATTTACAATCAACGGCCTTATGCCTAAAATTACTAAAAGAAAAGAAGAAGACTAAAAAGAATTGATTGAACCTAATAGAAGCATGTTGTCTTGCAAGTGGATGAGTTCTAGATGATTTTTTTAGATAGGAATGAATTCACCTTCTCTCTTGTCATCTTAATATAAGAAAAATGATCATGTAGAGAATGAACAAGATGGTCAAAGTGTTCCCTTAGCATCTACAAATGTAATAGTAGATGAAGATGTGATCTTTATAGGAGGAAGAGAAGCAGGAAGATAAGTCTATTTTTTAATTGAATGTTCAATATATTAACTAATATCCTCTAAAATATCATTATCAAAGGGTATATTATCAACATCATCAAGGGGAATTAAGCAATCTACAATAGGATCATTTGGGAATGAATACATACGAGGGTCTCCAAAGATCTCTCAAATATTGGTCCAAAGTGCGTGTGGGAACTCAATATTTAAGATCTCCATAGGAATATCAACACCAATAGTTGTACCAAACAAACCTATATTATGATCAATATTATTACCCCAAATTGATTTCTTCCAAGTTGTTTTTGGTTCAAGTAAGATTCCATAAATATATGAAAAATATTAAGCCACATAAGATGTGTCAAGATATCTTTCTATGAGGACTCATAATTATCCTTTTTTAGAATTACCACAAAAAGATGAATAGAAAAACCCATGACACCTCCTTAAATGATGAAATTTGAGATCAAACAAATGAATCAACCACAATATTGCCCCCCAAAATGTACTCAATGAAATAAACCATAGAAATATACGAGCTTCTCCCTTAATCATTAGTGCAATTACAGGTGTCACTTGCCAAAAACAATGAAATGGTCTTAATCTTGGTACATGCAAATGATAAATTTAGATACAAAATTAAAGTATTTTTTGATTAAATGAGATCAATCTAATCACATCACTACAAATTACACAATAAATTATGCACTTTAAAAAAAAATAACCAAAATTTTATCATAGGAGTGAGAATGGAGCCTTAGAAGTTCTCAAAAAGAGAATGATTCAACAACACCTATGTGAATCTACATTTTTTGGAAAATCCAAAAACCAAAATAAAAACCATCTACATTACTAAAAAGAGCATGAAATTATTCCCTAAATGAAAAAATACTCTAAAAAAGGAGCTCATGAGCCCAAGTTATAAGCGTTTGAAAATTTTCCTTCAAAATCAAAGTGCAAATGGAGAGGGGGGAAATTAAAAAGGCCCTACTATCGGTAGCAAGACATATTTTCCAAATATTATCTAGTTTAATAGATTAAAATTAACATCATTACATTCGTTATAGGTCAGTGGGGTAGATCAGAGTCTTGTTGAACATTCCTTGTCGAAATATTTAATGGAATATTCCTTTGGCTATATTTTATGCATCGGTCACCTCAATTTTTTTGATAGAATGTTGAGGAATATTCTGATTAGGTTTTGATCGACCATATGTTAGGGTTCATGGTGGTTGGTGGGATGTGGGGTGTGCACCATGTGTAGCCCCTACAAGTTTCCTATGTATAGCTTTGTAGACTACTTACTAATTTTTTTATTTTTTAAATAAAAATAAATAAAAAATTATTCAAAATGTATATTTTTTGCAAAAAAATTAGAAGACAATTTTTTTTTTTGTGAAATCATACCATCCAAGTAATTATGGTGACCATATGATCATACAAATGGTTAAGCAAGGGAAAAATTTCTTTGATGACCCTGGGTAAAGTTCAATTTTGATGAATTGACAATCAATCTTGGGGTTTCCAAGCCTTTTGGATGTGATGGCAGTAGGGTCAGATTTAACATAAAATGCTCCAAAATTACAGCTACCTCTCAGATCTGGCAACCACTTTTTATCTTAAAACCTTCATAGATCTGGTTGCATATGTCTGATTGGGACAAAAAAGAGAAAAAAATGACTTTCTCAAACACCTTGAACCCAATGGTGAGCTCAAATTTGCACTAAAAATCTCCAAAATGAACCTACAATACAAATCCACAAGAGGAACCCCCAAATCTAATATTTCTCTAAAGTTTTTTTGATTCTCCGTATCATCATTTGATGCAAGAGAAGATCATACTCAATTTTTCAAGATCTACCAAGATCCCTCCAAAAAGACTAACCAAAGAAACCCAACTTGCTCTGATACCATGTAAGAGTTGGCTATGGAGATATCAACCCAAGATGTAGAGACCAAATGGAAAGAATAAAGAGATATCAATATGACAAGGATAAATTGTATTCCTATCAAGAATATAAATAGAATTGGATATACAATACATATGAGAGACCCTTGGTTATATAGCTAAGGTGAGATATAGAATTAGAAAAGATCATGACAATTTTCTTAATCCTTTGCCATGAGACAACTAATATTAAATGACTTGGGACACAAGTATTAAATGAAAAAAGATAAGATAAGATCTAATGTCAACTAATATTTCTAGAAAGATTCCTAGGACCTAAGTAAACTGAACATGTGAATAGGACCCACTAGGTGAATTAGTTAGGTACGAAACCTTATTCACACCTATAGTTTGGTACAATTTAAAAACATGGCATGTGGGATTCTAATAACATATAATCCTTCATGTGCTTTTGGACCCTTGATAGACATTTTATCTCTAAATCAATGTTGGTTTTTCCAATATAAGGACCTACACTAATGCAAGGCTTGTCTTTACTAGGATAATCTTGTGACATTATAATTGCCTTTTGTATATACATAATTGATGTTAATTACAATGTGTACTAAAATTGGATGGCATTTTCATGCAAATTCCTTTGAAAAGATCTTCAATATTCTTAATTTATCTAGGTTTAACAAGACAAGTTTCTAGCTTGCCCAAAAATTTAATGTGTGCATTACAAACAAATTTAAATGGATACCTCTATTGTTAGGATTAAGGTGCCATTTTCCTTGTAATCCTACATATAATATATGTATCTCCAAAACTCTTAGAAAGTGTCCTTAGATTCCTAAGGCATTATTGGAAAATAATTTGTAATTAATATTCATTGAGAATCCTGGCATTAGTTTTTATATACATTCATGAAGGAGGTGGAGTTTGGAATGATGGTTACAAATATATTTTAGAATATTTCTCAACTTGAGTGTGAGAATTGAGTTGTGGAGCATCTTGCAAGTTGTTGGTGTGTCCCACATGATTTGGATGATGGTTTTGGATACCTAATTCTGGATATGGGATATTATAGAGGAGTTAAGAGAAAAGTTGTCATCTATTATTGGTATGAACATTATTTTTCTACGCGTGGCTCATTGGGAGCTACAATTATTATTCTCAAAAGAGCCTCATCATTTTGTATGTAAGATTTTTTGAATTTTATGATGGTTTGATGGTACATTGTTTTGGGAAATTATTTGTGATATTTCTCTTTCATTTATCTATAAATTAGAGGCAAAAGATAGTAGTTTCATAATTTTATTTAACAAGTACATAGGTGTTGCAAAAGTATTATCAAATTGAAGAGAGTGTTAGTGCTTTGGGTGTCTCATCGTTAAAGATTAATACATACGTTTCCTCTTTGTCATGTAGAGTTTTTCTCAAAAGGTTTCCCCACTTAAATTTTGTGTTCATATGGTTTGTTGATTTTATTTTTGTTGATATAATGTACACACATAATTATTATATGACAATCCTTAGATAAATAATTATATTTTATATTTATATATATTTGAACAGAAAACGAGGGTGGATCTAATGACCCAACAGTGCAGAATACATTCCCTTAACACTAATACAATCAGGGAGAAGAGCATAAATAGTTTCTAAAACTACTTGAGATGAATACAACCAGTAAAATGATAACAACATTAAGCATTCACAGATTGACACAAGATATACATGGGAAAACCTTTTCAGGTAAAAAACCTACCACACAAAGTCAAGACAATTGTATTCCAGTAATAAAACAATTACATACAATGTTCAATCTTCTCTGATTAGCTTACAACAATTCTTCTAGTTCTATCTCACTGTTACAATGTTATCATCTAACATCCAATTCAAATCTTTCTTACATTGTTGTACACGACTTACAAAGTCATACGTTGTAATTAATCTCTCAACCAATCGCCAACTATCAGGTTAATGAGTTAGACATCCAATCATGCAATCGATCTGCCCATGTCGATCTCCCTGCATTGAGCCACCCAGGCATTAATGCCATCACCCAAATCGGGTCCTAATCGCCAGCCAAAGTCAACCTGCGATTATTGATTTTATCATTTTGGATTTTGACCAATCATCATGCTGACAACCTGCCATGTGACCACCAACTATTCGCTGATCACATTTGACTCAGAGTCCAACTCAATCAAACCAGGTCTGAGCTCATCCGAGCTCTCTAAGACTCTACCGCTCCACTGCTGAGCTGACACTACCCATTCGAGGTAACGCGGTGAGCTCCTCCAAGCTGTGCCTTACCACTGTTACCGCTGCACAAATCGAGTCAACCCGCAGTAATGCGGTGAGCTCCTCCAAGCTCACCTGTCGACTCGACTGAGCTCTGCCAAAGTTACCTGCGCTACCACCGAGTCCAACTGACCCATCCGTAGTGTGGCAGCATGACCATCCAAGCTCGCCATCGACATCACTGAGCTCGCTCCAAGTCTACACGACGCTACTGCTACCCAGTCAAGGCCTAACCACGATAAGGCTATGACCAGTCTATGAGACCGTTGACGGTCAAACCGCACTACCGCGGGGGCCGACAAGCCACCCCACGGTAGAGCAGTGACCATCAACCAAACCGTTGGCAGTCTTATCGCAGTCATCGCAGTGAGAAAGCTCACCATTCATGATGTTGCGGTAACCGCCAGAGCCACCATTTGTAGACAAACCGCGGCCACCACGGTCAGTTGCATAATCGCCTGCGGTATGGTGGTGACCAACAAGGCAAGGCGAAAGATGCCAACCGCGGCCACCGCGGCCAAGGAAGAGACTGCGAGTGGTAACGAGATAACCGCTAAGGCCTTCATTGTGGTACCACCAAGGTAGGAGCAGACTGCCACAATAAAGCAGTTAAGGCGGGAATAAACCAGGCGCGGTATGGCGGTAAATTGTAGAAGCAACAAGTTTTTCACCAAGGCATGAAAATAGGGGCTTCAAGCTGGAATTTGAGACACATTTTCTGAACAAGCTCCAACTTGGCGAACACTTCCAGCTCCCCCATGGCTTCGAAAAAATTATTGTCTGTCATAGGCCCCAAGGCCCATCGATTTTTTGCACCATCTGAACTTGTCTGTGCTAACGGGCTTTGTTAAGGCATCTGCAACATTCTTTAAGGTGTCAACCTTTTCCATATTGACCTTCCCATCTTCAACCATGTCCCTCACGAAATGATACTGCACATCAATGTGCTTGGTCTTGGCATGGAATGTCAGATTCTTTGCCAAACAAATGGAACTCTGAATGTCACAGAAAATAGTGATCTACCTTGCATTAAATCCAATGTCTGAACACAAACGGTTTAACCAAATAGCCTCCTTACAGGCGTGAGTTGTAGCCATTTATTCTACCTCAGTCATGGATAGAGCAACTACAACTTGTTGTTTGCTCATCCAGCTGATTTCTCCACCATTAAGCATGAAAGTGTATCCACTAGTGGATTGCCTACTGTCAATGCCCCC